>CM021317.1:4204043-4247397 GCA_010645155.1 Tigriopus japonicus | reverse complement strand
ACTACCCTTTTTGGAATTGAAAATACACTTGAGAACTGATCTCCAAGCATTTTGGCCATAACCTCACTATCATAGACGGTTTTACCGTCGACCTCAAAAGGTCCTACAGGATGTTTCATTTTTCTCGTTGTATTTGCGACCGAGAAAAACACCTTTGGATTAATCTTAACCTCCTGGACAACTCTACTTTCCTTTTCCATCTGATCAGAATCAATGGAGGCCCTAATCTTAGCTTGAACCAAGGTCAATTTATTTTGGAGGCTAGCTACAACTATTGGATTTGAAGTACGCCGAAGTCTATTCGAAAGCTGACAACTCCGTTTGAACAACTTCTTTCTAACCTTTGGAATTCTAGACAATGGCCTACCTTTTGCCACTATTTCTGGAATACCACTGGACAAACAAACCTCGTCAAAAAGTGAAATAAGCTTATTTATGGCTTTATCTATTGATGGTTCCTGCTTTAGAATGGAAATCAAGTCCAACTCTTCCAATCTTGCTACAATAATGGGCCAGTGTTCATCTTTGAACTTAAACTTGGCCACGCCCACCTTTTGAGCAGGTTTAACTCTACAGCTCGCCGGCTTTTGAGTAATGGTCGACCCTATCTCAAGAATGTGATGATCTGAAAGGCTACATGGGGCAACGTGGACATATTGGATCAGATCAGGGTCATTGGAAAATTAAGTCCAGAACACTCTCTGCTCTGGTTGCAACTAGGGCTGATTCTCGAGAATTCTCGCTCGAGAATTCTCGAGA
This sequence comes from Tigriopus japonicus, assembly GCA_010645155.1. NCBI lineage: Eukaryota > Metazoa > Arthropoda > Copepoda > Harpacticoida > Harpacticidae > Tigriopus > Tigriopus japonicus. Next base: position 4,246,638 of record CM021317.1, on the reverse strand, counting down.
ATTTCTCGAAAAAATCGAGGATCGAAAATTCTCGAGAATTTTTCCGAATTCTCGAGAATTTTCGAGAATTTTTCATTAGATTACTCTACGTTATATTTTGGAATTGATGGCAAAACTGTTTCATTCAAAACAAAAGTTTCAAGTAAAAGAACAATAGGAGCCATGAGCAATGTTTGAAACTTTATAAACATCTTTATGGTACATTCGAACAAGAGAATAACTCGTGAACCAGCCCAAACAAAATCTTCTCTGTCCAGATTCGAGGCAAGATTCTGTGTCTGATTTTTTTCGAGATTCTAATGGCTGTGGTGTTGTGTACAAGCAACCCCGGTTTTGAAAATTACAGCTGACCAAAAATGCGAAAATGTCCGAAGTTTTAACAATGTCAGTAGAACGTTTCAGAAATGTCAGAAATGAAATTTCAGATATTATTGCCCGTGAGGTCCAATCATTGTTTTTCACACTCATGTTCATATTGATTTTGGTATAAACTTAAAAAAAAAAAACAATTTCAAGTTCTTTGGAAGCTTTGAATGTACATATTTTTCGCTATTTTCACTTTTTCTCAAATTCTCGAGAATTCTCGAGAATTTTTCTCGAATTCTCGAGAAATTCTCATTCTCGAGAGTTGAAATGTTCGAGAAAATCGTCAGCCCTAGTTGCAACACCAACGTGTTGAGAGAGATTACGCAAGATCGCAAACTCTTCTAATTTTTTGAAGGACAGTGATGCTGTTTTCAAAATGGGAATGTACCTATCCGGAATAACCTCCCACTCAACAATTCTAGCCGGAAAATTGAAGTCGTCAACTACAAAGAGGCGAGAACAAACCTCTCGATCTAACTCCTTTCCAATGAATTGGAGAGCTGATAGAAATGAAGAAGAGCTACAAGAAGGTGGCCGCTACGTTGTTACAATCCTAAGATCAAGGGCCTTGATATGACAAATCAAAACTTCTACTTCTCCATTTGACATTTGAACATGACTAAGAAGTAAGTCTTTCCTGACATATAGACATACGCCCGCATGTGGGAAAATGGGATTCTCAGGGCGTACTCTATCACATCGAACTAGCCTAAAACCAGCTATTGCTACTTCTTCGTCTAAAACTCTTGGACGAAGCCAAGTCTCTGTAATGGAGATGAAGGAGACCTCTCTATCAATGGCTAGCTCCTCCAGTACTCTGACCTTTGTGCTGTCTTTTTTGGAAATCAGACAATGCACGTTCAAATAGAGCCCTTTTATGGGCTTAAGGTTTTCCAATGGACCAAGTCTATCAGTTCTTGGACCTTCCTGTCTAACCTTAAAAAATCCTGCTTACTAACAAAATTTTGCTCTACAGGAAGGGATTGTTGAGGAGGGGAAGGGGCGACTACATTGGAGTAGGACCTAAGTTGCCCATAAGAAAAAGTGGGATGAGGAGCGGGGTTATGGATGTTCGGGAGAAGGGTAGAAATACGTGGGTCATTCAGACTAGAGGGAGACTGGGCCTGTAACTCGCCAATAAGTGCACTTTTTAGCTATTTGAATAAAAGTTGAAATCAAGATTTATCTCTTGTGAGCAGATGTTATTATATGTGTTATGTTGTTAGGCAACTCTGTTCAAGTTTATGATTTAATTAGACAAGGTATGTTGGGCGACCTACGCCTTCTAATTGACTACAATTACATGTCAATTACAATTATTCCTCTCTTTCACCGTTTTACCTTTTCAAAACGATGAAAAATTAACAGATCTGCCATTTTTACGCAGCAATGCACCAACTGGCAACTTATAATGCCTGGAAGGTTAATATGATACAGTGATAGAGTGATTTACAAAAAACAGTAGCTTATGAACGGGCTTAAATATCAAAAATATCTTACCATCAATCACAAGGCATATTTTTCTATTTCAGAAAACATGAACTTTGAGCATATATATCAAGTGTAACGATGTTTTAAAACTTTATTTTTGCACCTCATTTGCCTGCCCTTGGTTGTGAAAAGCCCTAAATCCTGACACAAAAATTACGGTCAAAATGTCCTGTAGTTTTAAAGTTTTAAACATCAAAGCTTGGGTGTGTATTGTAACAAAAGCTACCTGTTTGTGGCATCGCATTGATGAAAAAAAAATTGTTTTGCAAGTAAAAACCGATAAATTGGTTGTATGGTTAATTTGAGGAAGTAAGATTTTGAAAAGTAATTGGTAATTTGTAATTGAAAGTTCGTCAATTACATGGCCAAAAATGTAATTAATAACAAGTACAATTAATTGGCCCAAAACTGTAATTAATTACAATTACAATTACTTGGCCCAAAAATGTAATTAATTTCAATTACATGTAATTGCAATTGAAATTACGTAATTGTAATTGCAATTACAACTACTCCTCATCCCTGGTTTTAAGGATTATCTTTTCTCATAAAAACGGAACAAATACAACTTCTTTCACTTGCCATGCAATGTTTCCATGGCTTGTCATGGGTTTATCAGCATTTCCAACTATTTTTTTGGGCAGATATTCGATCTTGTGGTTACAGTAGAACCTTACATATTCATCTTGTTAAGCTTAATTCTTGTTAAATCAGGTTAAATCAGGAACCACTGTACTTCAGGACGGATTTCAAAAATACACACTAGGTCCGATCATTGTACTAAAATGTGAGGTTTTTGCAACAAATATATTGTTCCGTTGAATTTCCTTTGTACTAATCGGACCTAGTGTGTATTTTGAAAGTAATCCTGGCTTGAGCCATCCTTGGTAAAATTCAATCCTCCAAATTGCTCCTCGCAAGTTCAAGACATTATTCATGCAACCTCGAACTTGTCAAGGACAGTTGCACTTGACCAAATTCAGGCACGCAGGTGATTGTCATTGCAACGTAACATGAAAATTGCTTTAAAAAAATATATATACTTTTCCTTGCGTCACTTAATTTTTCAATCTCCTTTGACTCATGCATTGGTTTTTAATGTTCTAGAAAGCGTGGATCCGGTGTCTTGCACCTACTGGTGTGCCATTAAAAATGCTTGGCCTTTTTAGGGGTCTTTGGCAATTCTTTTCCCGGTTTTCGATCTTCAATACCTGGAAGCAATGCCTAACAGTGCTTTCAGATTTGGATGTTTGCCAAATATTGGGAATTATTGACCCCTTTTGGAGTATAAATCGTCAATTGGTAGCAAAACACAGATTTTTTTTGTAATTTTGCTCTTAGACCGTTGAATTTTGCTCATGCAAGGAAAAAGTAGTTAGTTACACTAGTATTTTTGAAGTTTTTTATCTTTATTGCGAAACTTGGTTTTCAAATGCTAGAGTTGCTTTAATTTATCGGCAGTCTATTGCAGATCGGATACATCTGCAATAGACTGCGCATCAAGAATCTTCCTCTGCCAATAGTTCTTCAACTCTTCCGGACCTACATTACCCCAATCATATAATGACATGCCATTACATGGTCTGTGCATCACTCCCATCTTCCTCTACGGCCTTCACCTTTGGCTTCCCAACTCCGCCCAATCCGCCCTCAAATCCGCCGTTGCCACTCACACCAAATTCCTCAAACAATACCTTTGCGTGCCCCAATATGCCAATAATGCATGGACGCATTTCCTATGCGAAACCGAGCCCTTCACCACCGGGCTGGCAAGGTTAGTGTGCTGCTCAACAGTGTTAGGAACCTAACCTTTCCGGAGGCGAGGTCTGGGCACATGCTGTCATTCACGGTCAAGGACTTGACAACACCTTATTGTCCTTGGCCCGACATCCCTTCGGAATATTGGCGGTCACGCACCTTCGTGCGGCTTCCTGCCCAACTCCACCAAAGACGGGAACTGACGAAGGACCTGTTCAATCTGACCCGCCCTCTCTACTGCAATAACCGAGATTTTCATCATCTACCACTACCCAACTGCATCTGTTCTGTCTGTGTTTCCCCCCTTCATTTTTTCCACGTGCACTGAATCGTATCTAGTCAACTCACTGTGATATCACGATTTTACGGAACTTTCTTTTAACGTTTTCATCCATTGACCTGTCTCTTTCATTTTTTTTCATTGTTATATGTATGACTTTACATTTATTCCTTTTTTGTATACGAGTTGACATGACCAAATGTCACAATAAAGATTAAATAAAGATTGTATAATTATATTTGGCTCTCGGCCTCGTGACGTCATGTGATGACGTGGACAGCTGGTCACGTGACCTCAAAAGAAAAAGTAGGACGTTGTTCTGAATTCAATGCTATGATTTCTGACAAAAGCTGGTTTATTTCACTCAATTGTGTTGTTCAAGGCTGAATGACTAAGTTGAAAAGTAGCAATGTGGTTTGGTTGAATTTTTGAAATTGCTAACTCTCAATTCTAATCCAAATTAGGCAGACAAATATTCAAGGAAATGATTTAAATGATTTCTGAGAGGGACAGATTGTCAATTCCAGTCAGAGTTGTGTAAATTACTTGATAAAATGTAATAAATTACAATTAAATTCCCTTTTCAAAAAATCTAATTCATCACAATAACATTGTCTGAAAAATTAATGGACTTCAATGAACTTCAAAATAATAGGGATCAATTAAAATTTATCTTGTTTCACTTTTTGGCAAAATTCTATTGACTGAGACTCTTGTCAATATTGAATTTGATTTATTCTCAGTTGTATGCTTAAGTGGGTTTGATTTTATTCATTATCGTTTCTTTTGAAACATAAGCATATTAGGTAAGTGATGGTTTTCTGACTTTGTTTAAAAACTGTTATGTTTATTGGTTTTTTCACTTGCCATTTTAATACTTGAGAAATGTGAATCAAAATTATATTGACACACATTTTTGTCCTGAAATGCTATGACAGTAACTTATTAATTAGTTGATGTTTCAGTGTCAGTTTTCTTTTTTGTTGACGAGACATTCTGTTTAAGCCTAAGTTGCTGCATAGTTAGCAATAATTCAAGCCTGAAGAAATTGTTTCTTGACAGTCTTTCCATGGTAATTGGAAGGCAATGGGATAAAACTTTAACATGTTCTTTTATTCATTCAACCCTTTTTATTTCTTTTTACGTTCAGATTGAGCCTTAAAACCCCCAATTGCTGAACTGGAACCGTTTTAAGTGTAAATCATGGCATTGAATTCAGGATAATGTCCTATTTTTTTTTTACAGCCAGGTGACTTGAGAAAATGTCGATTCAAGAATCTTCATTTTGATGGTTGCATTGGGTTGGGTTTTTGCAATCTTTTGGATGTGTAAATTATTCTAGGCTTGTCTGTAAGATTCTCATAACAAATAAAGTTATTTCCTTGCAAAATAATCCGTTTTTACTCACAAACCTGTTACACCTAGGGTCGGGAATCGGTCACCCTCTGAGCGTACTTTAGTGAAGAATTTCAAAACAAAAGTATGCCGAGACCCTATTATGGTTTTTGGAGAGTTTTCTTGGCAATTTTCTAAAACATAAATGGGCAATATAAATAGTCCGGACTCATTTAGGGCACCAACAAATGGCTCTGATTCGAGTCTGTGAGGCTATATTTGCATTCCTTTTCTATTTTTTTTGCATTCAAATGTCTTTTCATCTGAAATATATTTTAAGAGCCATATTTTGGGGTTGGTTGCCACCCAGAAAACGTCAATTTGTGATGAAAAGTCTTTTGCAATGTCAAAGGTACTCAAAGTTGGGGAATATTGTATAAGTTTTGAAAAAATTGGTTGATGTTTCAAGTTTCGCTTTTAGTTCATTTTGAGCATTGTCCTTCAAGAAACATTAAATTTGATTATAAATCTGTTAGACGTATCTATTTGTAATTTTGACTGAACACACAACAAAGTGTACTCTAAATAGTTATGAAATGTGATTTCCGAAAATTTGGTTTAGGTGCTTTTTAAGTGAGTTTTTATATTATTTTGAGCTGTTTTGACAAAAAGACGAAGAAGCCTCAACGGAGGACGATGAAGCCAACGAAGTATTTTCCAAAAGCAAGTCTGTGACATCCATATTTAAGGGGCTTTTGGTTTTTGGTTTGATCAATGTCTTATATGCACTTCCTAAAAGCATCCTCTTTTTGGATTTTCTGTTGCTGTAACCCTTTGAATTTCTTTTTGAATTGCGATTTTGCGATTGTTATCACAGGCTTTAAAATCAATGACAATCTTTAAGACGGAAAAAGTATTTTTTCCAGATTTTGAAGAAAAAGCAAAACAGAGTACAGTGCGCCATCTAATGGATTTCATGCGGCAACAGCTCGCTGTTCCCATGATAGAAATATTTTTGAACATCGCAACGGTCAACCATCAGTTTTGGACAAACTAAAGTGTCTCAAATGTTGACTGAGTATTGTTAATGGACCGGTGGTGTTTTTTGGTTGAAATTATTGGTAAAATCCCTTTTAAATTAGCATAGAAATCTGACTATTGAAAAAGTCATTCAGGCATGATCTATGCCGAAATTCATCAGAAAAACAATTAAAGTTCTTTTTGGGTTCCACCATCAACATTTTAGGCATTTTAGTCTGTCCAAAACTGATGAACGACCATAGCAATCTTCAAAAATATGTGTATCATGGGAACTGCGAGCTGTTGCCGCATGAAATCCACTAGATGGCGCACTCTACTTTTGAGTACCACTCTGACAATAAAACTTTCACTTCAATCAAAAGAGAATATGCAATTAACATCAATACTAATGCGTGTGGTAAGTGCACTTAAGTAATCGTAAACATGTTTATCTCAGGGGTATTTTAATTCTCCAAGTGCATTATTTTTCAAAGTAGGATTTATTTCCAACAAATGTTCAACTCACGTACTCTTAAGGTTCATCTGCATCAATTGAATCAACCCCACTTTTTATTATTCCCTCCAGCATATCTGATATTAATTTTGATACGACACTAATTAAAGACCGCTCATAATTCCCTTGAAGATGAATGAATGTTTACATATTACAAATTTGAATAGTGCTTGAGAATTCTGAAGGACCCTTCTCTCCTGTTTCCTCAGTTTCAACATATCCTTCAATGAAATTGATTTGATTCAACGGGCAACAACAGGATCCGTAAATTCGCCCATATATCATGGAATCCTTCGTTGATCAAACTCCATGCATATGCAACGGACCTATCTAATACATTTCCAATGATTGCCAGTGTTCAGTGTTCGTACTCGCAAGAGTTTGAAGGCAAACTTCGCGGTCTTTCCACTTCTACACTTCTAAATTACCAATATAACAGCTCCAGTCTTTCCCTTACCAACACAGAGTGATTCAAAAACCCACTTGAAAGGATGAAACTGGACTAAAAATGGTCAATGGCGAACACGTGATCTTCAATGTTTCCTCTGAATTAACGTATAACAAAACGGGAGAAATGATACTACATATTGGTTTACCACCCTGTTCCATTTGTGGTGTGTGCGGACGACTGGAGCCAGAAGGAAGGAGAGGGAACTCCCAAATTCAAAGGCTTTTTCGGCCTTTTGTTTCAGAGCTGGCTAAGTTTGCATGATACTTGAATTTGAAAGCGCGCTCTCTCATGCAAATAATTCAGCGAGAACTTTTCGTATTACTTGGAACCCACTCTTATCGCGCTGTAGCGGTTGGATCTCACTCGCTCTTGAACAGACATCCACCCACCCAACAACGTCAGTGTGGGTGGGTGGGAGCGATCTTGAGGCATCCCTTTATGTTTCACTTCCTTAAAAGTGAAGGACACATCTGAGTTGTGACAATTTTCCGACCATTTTGAGCCATTTAGGGTAGTTTTGGGGCCAAGAATAACCCCATCCGATATGGTTCCTCAAGGAGGGAACTCGGTTTCTCGTTTGCGTTATCGCGATATTAAGAGTTAATTACTCCATAATTCATCTTGAAATCATGACGCGTTTTGCACATGACATGGCCAGTTCCCAAGGCCAGGGAAATGTTCTCACAATTGTATAGGGTAGCGTTTCCCTCTGCCACCATTCACAGATGAAGAAAAGCCATTGTGGTCGAGTGGACAATTTTGAAAAGTTTATGTCAAACAGTAATTACATGGGCAACTTTTGGCTCTGCGACCATTAAGGTATAAGTACCTTCATAGAGAGAAAGAGAAAGAGAGCTATGGCCATGGAGAAGGTGGGCCTTTGCAAAATCATTTCATGACGAAGTGGAGATTGTGAAAATGAAGGGCTGTGTCTCAGTTTTGAGACTGTTTGCACATGGTCACTATAGCTAAAATGATTTGTAAGGAAGTAAGTTCAAAAGGCACAAAAATTTAAGAAGTATCCTTTTTTAGGTGAAATTGCAAATCATGAGTTAGCAAATGAAAATAAAGAGATTCGTTGTTTATGTCTTGTATAACGTAAACCAGCCAGCTTTAAGAATGAATGATTTTGTCATGGACTTTTAAATCGTAATGCCAATTTATTCTTTAAAACCAATCATATTCCACCTGTAGTTCTGTTTTTTTTTTTCAACATAACTTCCAAATAAACTCCGAAATAGCCTTTGTTCCACGCTAAAAGAAGAGCCCAGGGTCTTCGTAAAGAAGACTCGTGGAACATGGGGAAATGCCCATCTGTTTTTAGTAGCCAATGGATGATCTTCAAGCACACTGGCAAATATCTGAATCATGTTTGAGTCAGCATTAGTGAAAGCAGTACGTACATAATTGACGGCCAAGTCAATTTGTTCAGTTCGCTTTGAGCATGATAGTGGGGTATTACTGCCTTTCTATTAGCTCTAAACCTCTTGTAGGTGCAATCACATTTCTCTTCCCACTCGGGTACCTGATTATCCTATGTAAGAACTTTTGCACTAGAAAAAGGGTTCATGGCTCTTTGTTGACTCATCTCGTCAGAGGATCGTGCACTTGGTACGTTTAAGATGAGGGAGCCAAAATATGCAAACAATTAGACAGAAGAGGAGGGGGAACTAATGGAACAGGACATTAAGCGCTTGGACGATGCAACTGGAGTCCTTTTCCAAGTGAAAAAGGTACTTAGGACAGAAATAGACTTGTCGAACAATGAACTGGCTATTGTTTCTTGCTTTACAAATCCTGGGATCGTAGAGATTATGCAAACTACACCAGAATATGGTCCCCCAATCCTGACGAGTGCCTCGAGATCATTTTTGGGGTGTAGTCAAATGCCAAATTGGGTCCATTGTGGAAGGAGTCCCAAGAGAAGAGCAATACACTATACGTAACGTGTGAGTGTGCGGATGTGCTTGGTTGAAGTTCCACAATGAAGTAAGTCCAGAGGGAGAAGAAAAAGTACTGTCATCAAGCTTTGCGGTCCAAGGGAAATTGCTCTCAAACTACCGTGTAATCGGTTCCAGAGTTGAGCGGAGGATGGTGCTCTTGCCTTGTTCCCTTTTTTCCCGTTCCTGGCACTCTTGCTTGGACTTTGGTGGGTCGAATGACGTACCCAAGGTACTTACTTACTAGCCCCGACCCTCTATCCTTCAGGGCCTTTGGGATGGATGTGGCCAAGCTGGAACTGTCATTTTGAAATACTGGGACACTAGTGTACACCCAGCATAGTCCTTGTTGGGGCACCTTGGCATTTGTTTGGATCTTGGAACACATCCACACACTCACACAATGAAGAGAAAAAGACAAGGAGAATGAAGGGAGGCGAGGAAAGGGAACTGAACAGAAGAGACACCAACCAACCAACCATCGTGGTCCAATGGGGCGCCCTCCGAACATAAAAACGATAATGAAGCGAGGTATCCCACTGTGGACACACCTTGTTTCTATGGGCTTCAAGAAAATGAAAAAGCAACTCTAGAAGGTTTGTGTGGGTGGGTGTTTTTTTTCGCGCCCTCCAAAGGTGGCCAGGAAACTCAAGGTCGTTGGTGAAGAATGCGAGAGGAAATCCGTCGAGGATGGCATTCCATTCGTTCTTTCCATATCTCCTGACAAGGAGGGATTAATCTGCCTTAAATGGGGCCTTAATTAGGTATTCTGGTCTTTCTCTGTCTTATCATCACGACTCATGCCAAGGTTAGAGGTTAATTGAATGTCATTATGTCAATAAGTAGGTATTGAAAGGTGGACTCTCGTCGTGAATGAAAGGTAACGAGGATTTGTCGATTAGGTGAGAATGACTTGCTATCGAGCTCTCACAGCCGTCACTTGGGTTGGAGGATTCATTACTTTTTCCTATTATTGCTTGTGATTCTAACCTCTTTACCCTCTTAAAAGAGTGCTTTCATAAATGTATATACTATCGGTTATTGAATGTGCGTCGTTCGCAACGTCGAAGGTCCTGCTTCATCGCAACCAATGTCAAGAAATAAGACCTTAGGTCTGGCCTCTTTTTGCTCCCATGACCTCTTAAGGGTTAGACAAGACCGAAAACCGTCGACAACGAATGAAGTACGGCGTACAATGAGATGACGCTTAAGAGGCATAACTCTTTCCTTCAGGGAACCTACAAAGGAGACAAATCTCACGTCACGGGCAAAACACGACCTTTTCAAGGAGATTGGAGATGCCGTCTTCTGTAACCGTTCAAACGACACCTAGCGAATCAATGGCGTTTGTCTCAAATTTCCAAACGGAGAGCATCTCGACATATTTTTTTCTTACAAATGTGAAGTTGAGCCAAGGGGATCCATAGAATAGGTAGGTGCATAGGGTGCCATAAGCATTGGCATGAAATGTGAATCAGTGACAGACCAAGCCATTAAAGCAACCAAACATTTATCTTAAGAAGTACATTCTTCCTATTCCGTAGGAATTGCAGTTTAACTTGATTGTTTGACCTATCCAGAGATGAAAGGCTCAACAAGGAGATGAAAAATGAATAAAGTCAGCAACCCTGAAAAAGTCGAAATGGTCCCTTTTTAGCCTTGGCGAATGTGGTTGGCTGAGGAGTGGCTCTTGAGCCAGAAAAACGTCGCTGATGAATGTCATTTCCCATTACGGAAAATTTTGCCATTTGGCAAGTCGTGTTCCCTAATCCCAAAGGTAGTGGTGACCTCACATCGTTCGTATCTTTAGAACTGTGTTTTTTTCTCTTTGTCGTGACCAGAGTTTGAAGCTCCTCAACAAGGCTTGGAAACAAGGATGACGTTGTGCCAAGTGACCCACATAGTAAACTTTCTTATTAAGACTACCATTTTTTGTTACTTTTTCTCTGAAGAGGTTTATTTTTCTGATATTGAAGACTCGAACTTACATTGCCTGAAAGATCATTTTTTTGTATTCCAGTTGTGGTGATGTATTAGAGTACTAGAAAAAGTGATCAACGTGTTTCATCCGTTGATGAATCTTTGCTCAAGGGTATGATTGGTTCCAGGTTTAGTGACATTAGGTCACATTTTTTGAGTGGAAAAGCATGCTTTAAGTATACTCCATCTCATGTCTTCCACCCCTTCTACCTTCTCTAGCCTTTTTTTGTTTTAACATAATGCTGAAATAATGATAACTGATAATGATGGACCGAAAGGGCTCCTTACCGAAACCCAAAGCTTCAGCCGAAAGAAGGTTTAACCGAAACCGAAAGCAACTGACTAAAAAATTCCGTTCGTGCAAAATTCACTTGAAAATTCAAATTAATCATTCGTACGACGTTGGGTTATTCTAAATTCAAAAAATATCCAAACAGTTGAGTTTCAGAAGTTTTTGGGACAAAAAATCTCTAACTTCAACTTCAACTTCTTTTTTCACTGTGCCTGTCTGCGTTCAGATTCCGTGGGCATAAACGAAACTGAAACCGAAATTTGGGCCGAAAGCTCTTTCCGTCCATCAGTATTAACTGATACATACAAAGTAGATGTTTGACCAAAATATTAGATTTTTAAATGACTTAACAGATTCAAAATATGGTTCGACATTAGAAGGATGCTTGTGGTATATCTAGACGCAGACAAAGCATACGAGCTTATCTATTTTCAAGTAAAATTTGAAAAACTTTTGTTCAACACAAAAACATTCCTTTATCAAAACAAGTGAGAAAAGCAAGTAGCTATGAAAGTGCATTAGTTTTCGATAGTATAGAAAAATAAAATTCGATATTTCTAATTTGTGTTTTTGATACCCTGCAACATTTACTGTTCAAAAAAAACAAATTGGATTGAGCAAACTGATTATGAAAACCTAGCATGCGTACTGTATAGCTCATGTCATTTCTAATACTACGCATCAAAAGACATTAATTCTGTCTCTTCACGAACAAAATGCCAATCAAATTACTCTAAAATTTGTCATTCATTTTTGAACGGGTCAAACTTTAATATCTTCTTTGAGTCTTTATTCCTTTCATACATGTAATTCAAATTTCTTGTTTAATTTGGTTCACAATATAAAAGAAGAGCCTTTTGTCCGCTAAAGGCTCTTTGAAACTTTGAAGCTCTAAACGACAATGCATTTCCGGTCCTTCCAAGAATGTAGCCGGGGTATTGTTTCGACTCCCTCCTTTCAACCATAAAAGAAGGTGGACTTGGCCTCTAAAAGATTGCTTCAATCAACACCCCTGAACGTATGAACAAACACTAACAAATGGCCAAAGATAAAAAAAATTCTTCGAAACTATATCCCAAAAAGGAAGCTATCGTTTCAGACCTTCTCGCTAAACGCGATCGAGGCCAATTGGCATGAACCCAAATGGATTTTCTTCACCTCCTCCCACATGGCCCAATCGCGTCCCTGCCAAATTTTCCTAGTGTTACTTTACTAGAAACGCTTCTCAAGTGCGGCTTTTTCGTCCAAGTTTCCTTGAAAATGTGAGGAATCAATTAAAAGGGCCTTTAATCTTAAATGTCAAGGTGAAATGCGAGCTAGCCAACCATCTAGCTAAAGCATGTTTCGAGCAGAGGGCGTACGTACTGTACGGTGTAGAATGGGGCAAAAACGTCACGCTTGCGCCAGACGAGCAATGAAAAAGCAATACTAAAAGGCTGTCCCAATGTCATTGAGCCACGCTTCCTCATCATTTCCCGTCTCGAAAGAAGCAAGCCGAGCTAAGGGGAAGCTTGAGAAGGACCCAAAGAAATGGACGACGCAGCCAGAGAAGATCCAAAAGACTTGATCCACTACAGAAGCCCGTGATGAAAGTGGTTTCCCTGGGTTGAGGTTTCCATCTTCCACTTCTCCGCCCCAGGATCACACCACAACCATCTCATCACATCACATCTTTCGTTCTGATGTGTTGCAGTCGTTGATGAAGCTGTTGTTGTTGTCGTTGTTGCTACTGTTGATGGCGTTGTTTTGTTGGACTCGTTTCTCCTTGGCTGAGTCTTAGAGAGAAAATGAAAGAGCTTGGCTGTTCATTAAAAGAGGTTCAACGAATTCCAGACTGACCTTAGCATGACGTAAGATTTTGGAAAGCATTTCAGCCTTATTGTATATTGCTCGAAACGAAAATTCAGTCCATTGCTTGCACTGATTGTGTTCCGTCTATTTTGAGAGTGGTGCGTTCGTTCTTCGTTTTCGCCCGTCCGAGGATCGAAGAGCCAAAGGCCAACGAGAGCGCACCAGGAAAAACCAGAATGAGGAACGAACCAACGAACCAGCGAAGGAATCAACCAAGGAACGAATGGACGCAGAGGGAGGGAGGAAGGGAAAGAGAAAGAGAGAGAGAGACAGAGAAGAGATAGAGGAGGGAGAAAAACAGAAACGAAAACGAAAGCGGCCTTCAACCTCCGAGAAAAGATGGTCCAACAACCATAGAGGACTCGCTCATACGCGCACTCACTCACGCAAGAAGAACAACATAAAGGCAAAAAGAAGGAAAAAATTGTCTTCAGAGCCAGTTTGAGTGTTGTGGTCTCATCGATAGGGAGCTGACACATTATTCCCTTCAGCAGAGAGAGACAGAGAGAAAGATTCAAGGAGACCTGGAACCGAAATTGTGAAGGACGGCTGAGTACCATGTGAGGATTGTGAACGAACGCACGGTCATTGACTTTCAGACACACGCTTGCTTAGGTGAAAGTCTTGTCTGAATTGGATCTGAGAGAGAACTTCTACCGTAGTAGATCATGTGCTTCTCGTGAAAGGTTTTGTTCTCATTTTTCTTTTTGGTGGATCAGAGCCCTGCTCAAGAGCCAACCAAAGGTAAGACCAAGTAGTGCCCATTGGCTGGAAAGTGACCCTTCGGAATGTGATTAATGTCTTGGGTCAGACGAGGTTTCATTAGGATTGAGATCATAACCATCATGCGCCACTCCGAGTGCACATGACCACAATCTGTGTCAGATTTGATTTTCCATTCGGCTAGAGAGCTACAAAGAAGATTTGGTCGGGATGATGGTCTTCTTAGATGCAATATCTGGAATTGAAAGATACACACTCGAAATACATTCGTTTTAATAATAATAATAAAAAGATCCACATCTTTTCGTAGTTGGATACAGTTGGGTGGGATTAATTTCCTGGGAACAGATTTCAAATATGAGGGGTTCCCTCCAACAATCCCGGCGTTGCCTAACTTTTTGATACGGCGTTGTGAATGGAAGCTGAAAAAAGCTCGCTCATTCCAAGCTTCAACCAAAATTCCATGTGCCGAGTACAAAGAAATTTAATCTCATTGCACTGAGGGTTTGGCCTCGAAATCTCTCAAAAATTCCGTTCATCCCATGGATACAACACATGATGTATCTTTTCTCGTTTTTTGTCTTTGGAATCGCACTTTCAGCTTTTGAGTCTTCCACTTTAAAATTCAACCATCAGGATGTTGCGTATGTGCAGTACATGAATTTGTTGGTAGAGTAAACATTCTTGGTGTAAGAGGTCCTTTAGAACTTGGTTTGTCATAACTCATGTTTCCACAGCATGAAACACAAGCACATATTGAAGTTGTCCTTTAAGGCACCAAATACAATGTGAAGCTACTACAAAGGCCAGGGTATTTTTGCCGATGTGTTCTATAAGTGTGGATTAGCTTTCACTTGAAAAACAAATAACGGGATAAGCCTCTGGGATGACCTCGCTTGGTAGCTTCAATTCAAACAATTTGGAGCATATCCGGATCTTTCGAGTTTGAGAGCGTGTAAGTTCCAGATGCTCGTGATTTATTGTTGGCGAGTTTCCATGCAAAATAAAGGCCTACCCAAAATGTGCCTCTCAATCGAACATCCTCGTCGTTCAAACATTCTCGATGCAAAGTTTTGGGAATTTGTGTGTCTTATGAAATGGATTCGGTGGAACTGTGGGCTGTGGAACTATGTCTCTAGTGTATGGTTGGACCTAGATTCTTGGTTAGAATAAAGAATCGCCCAATTGAAAGGTAGTGTGCCATCCTGAAGTGTTTCTTCTTTGATATTTATTTAGACCAAATAACCTTACCCTTGATGTTGTCAAGGTTGGTCCATAGGATTGTACAGTAGTCCAACAACTTCTTTGTTCGTCCGCTTGGGATCCTCCAAAATAACCATAAAGAAACAGATTAAAGCAAGAATCAAGCATTTTTGTCGCAGTGAACCACAGTCTTTCTCCTTCATGAAGGCCAAGAAAATGGAGAGTGAGACCTTGCCAAGAATTTTTATCCTTTCTGTCATACTTTCCGAAGCATTTTGCAGAGTGGGGTAATGCAGGAACCACTGTATTTCAGGACGAATTTCAAAAATACACACTGGGTCCAATCATTGTACTAAAATGTGAGGTTTTTGCAACAAATATATTGTTCCGTTTCATTTTCATTGTACTAATCGGACCCAGTGTGTATTTTGAAAGTAATCCTGGCTTGAGCCATCCTTGGGTAATGTCATAATCTTTATGGCATGCCTCTTTTTTCGCCCTTCGTTCAGGGGGTCCCAATGGTGGGTAAAGGGGGAAAAAAGGGGTAATTTAATTGCTATCGTGGAAGTTTGCATTCTTGTTCTTCCTACTATTGAAGGTCCATTCAATCCAGTTTTATTGCGAAGCAATCTCACTCGAGATCGGTTGTCCGAAATGATTTCTTTCGCTTTCCGTTGTTATGCGGGTTGAGTCTGCAATGCTCGATTTGAGTCGATCGGAAACGCACATTGGGCCAGAAATTGGAGAAAATCACGTGAAGATGTATGTGTCCATATGGAACACCTTTATAATTGATGACGTCCTTCGAACCACATGAGATGTATTCTTGCTTGAGGAAAAGTTCCTTAAAAACTGGGTTGAATTGGCGCGCTTGCAATCGAACCAACTCTCGGTTAAAGAGACTTATGCATGGATTGCCAATTGTCAAGGCCATCAACGGATCAACGCCCAATTAAAGAAACCATTACGGAAACCCAATGATTCACTCTTTCAACTAAGTGATTTCCAACTGGCAAGAAAACTTTCGATAGATGGAATTCGCTCTTTCACATCGGTGCGTTACTCCACGTTCCAAATTCTCGATAATCTGTCCCTGAATGGGCCTGACTGAAGAGTGGAACTTGGGTGCCACGCGTCAAAGAAGAGAATGGGAACAAACCGATCCCGTCTGGAACCACCAAGTAAGCGACGGGGAGCAAAGGAAGTAGTATTTGGAATTGGAAGAGGAATGGGGATGAACTCAATTGAATTGAATGACGATGAGCCTAGACGAGAGAGAACAAGAGAGAGATTGGACCATAACTAAATGGAACTTCCAATGACGACGCCCAAGCACTCTAGAGCCACTCACTCGGCCGAGCTTCTTGATCCAGAATAGAATTTTAAAACCAGTCTCGATGCCCCAAAAGTACTTAGCCCACCATTACCGTCACCCCCCATCATCGGCATTCAAGCTCTTTCCCCATACAGCATATGGATAATAGCCGCCAGAATCGCTCATCTGTTAAAGTTCATCGTGATTTGAGGGTGAGCTCCATGTGACAAACTTTTTCGCTTGAGACAAACTCGGAGTGAGAGAGCGAAAGAAAAGTTGGCCTTGAACAAAGATTCTCGTTAAGTTCCTATCTCGCAGAGTGTCCAAAACTGGATACAAACCCACATGACTGAGATTGAGAATCAATGGTAGGCCATTAACACATAATATGAACTATGGGCTCGGTCACCGCCAAATATCAAGATGTGGTACGCTTAAGAGTGCTGGCGACAGATGAATTTGTCGTGTCTGTGCCATTTCTGTGGTTCAGGATAGCCGGTTTACTTGCACATGAAATCCGATAATAATTTTCCAAGCACTTATCAGTACTTTTTCTCAGCCAAAATACGCTTCAAGTTTGACGGTTCAAACGCAAAAGTCTGTTTTTTCGACAGAATAAAATTTGGATGAAATGCATGGCGACAATTTCGGTTTCTTTTTTTCTCGGACGAGAACGGAACAAAAGCTGAGCGCTAACAGCTCTCCTCAGGTGAGGAAAAAGTGACGGAACAAATACAAAACAAGCATCGAACACCAAAAATGACCATTAATCATCCACTTTTTCTTTGAGCGGGTGCAGAACGCCTCCGCTTTGAAAACGGAGAGGAAGAAAATCCACTTTTCTTTGATGGAACACAAGAAAAAAGATGATACAGCAAGGCCACTGATTTAAGATCCCGCCTCCATCAAATTGTGACCTCGGGATGTTCGGTCACTAAGTAAAGATTTTGTGCCAATGATTGTTGGCACACTCTGCGGCGATCAAAAATTGACAGCAAAGATCAGCGTTCAAAGAATGGATAAAGATGTTCCTCGGAGCTTGCCTTCAAGCTAAAATGAAATTCTGCTCTCTTTAGAACAACAAATTTACTTTTGTTTCTTGGCTTAACCATAATATTTCAGCATGGCACGTAATACTTACTTGTTGCCTTTGAAGGAAATAATTCCCCTAAGAAATAGGAATACTATTGCCATTGAAGACAGAGAGGGTGATGTTCCTTTTGTAAATAAGGAACCACTTAATGCCTCTGTCAGAACAGATCAGAAGTATGACAAAGGAGAAGAAAATGATGGAGAAGGATGGAGAAGAAATTTATCAGAGGCCGCCCGGGGCCCATTTTTTGAAGGCGGAAGATGAAGAAGCGAAGTGTGAGTGTGTGTACTCTCTTTCACGAGATATATACAATGAAGGAGAAGCGGGAACGCGAGGAACACTGAAGGGGTGGGTGGCAAGAGCAAGGTGCCACTGGAATCGCTCTTGGAAAATGATGTGTAAGCAGAAAAAGGTCCTTATCAATGAATAACGAGGATTGTAACTGTCCAGCAGCTCCGCTTTCTTTTCTTTGCTCTGAAGGAAAAAGAAAACTTTGTCCAGTTTTGTACATTTGCTATTTCTTTTCAAAGGGTCCCGAGATCAAGTTACACGGTCAAGAATCCGTTCCATTCGAATCAAAGGAACAAAAGACCGGAGCAAGAACTAAGAAATCCGAATATGAAAACAGTCTTTTTGGGGTGGTTTTAACATGGTTTGCCGGGCTTGTTGGAAACCTTGAGAGTTCCGGCTATGTGACGATTCGCAACCAGGGTAACATGACTTTTTTTTACTTTTAGGGTCTCCTCATGGTAATGAGGTCGTTTCTGGCCATACCCATGGTAATCACACCCAGGGCTCGGGTTGAGGCTCGTTGTTCTCTCGAGGAAGAAGGCGACGAGGAAGAGGTCGTCCGCACGTTTTATAGTATCTCCCATCAGTGGTATCAAGCCAGCTCCAACCCAACCACCACCACCACCACCACCCTTGGACCAATGAACCCCCGCGAAAAAAGCTTTGTCGTGATGAGGTGCCATCAACAGACCAAGGAGGGATGGTCATGGTAATACCGAAGGTCCATGCTCTTTCTCATACCAAGACGAACCCTTTAAATACTCATACCAGCTTCAGACCTCCTTGGGCTGAGCCAGAAGCTTAGCCCAGGCAGATCTTTGCCTCTGACTCGACTCTTTGGTTGGGTTGGTTTCACAAATCCTCGGCCAGGAAAGCAAGTAACCTCAAAGCACTCTTGAATGAAGAGGGCCGACGTTTCGCGCATACGTGATTATTCTATACGCCAGAAGGTTGGTTGTCCAACCACGTGAACGAACTCCTCTGGCTTGTCTGAGAGATAAGGGTGCCATCATGTGTTTTAAACATTGGGTGTCATGTCTAGCTTCCATTTGAAATGAGGTGTTTTTCTCCGACAAACCCTGACTTTGCTTCCAAATGGACTTGGATCAAGCCCACTACTGCCATTGTTCAAAGTGGGCCAAGACCTCAACAACAACAACAACAACAACAACAACAACAACTACCACTCCTTCCACCGTCATCATCATCACCACCACCACCACCACCACCACCGTCGCTAACTTCACCATCATCTTCATCGAGCTTGTATGCGTCACAAACATCACAAACCACAACAAACCAAACAACAACAACAGCGACAACAACAACAAGGACGTCGTCCACGACGACGAAGACGACCAAAAGTCAAGTGAGATTAGAAGTTGAAGTGTGTCGTCGTAACAGTGCCTTGAAGATCTGGCGTGGTCGTGTCCATGACTTTCGTACATCTTTAGCCTTCTTTGTTCTTTGTTTGTGACACCCTAGGGCACACATGATGTTTTCATTCAGCCACAATGGTGAAGCCGTTGAATAGTTGTAGCTGTGGTATTAATAATCCTACAAATACGAAGCCGACAAACCATGATGGCCGTGATGCTCGCTCGTCTTGGGTTCGTCTCGTCCCGCGACCCGCGCGTTATTAATGTGCATCATTGAGGCTGACATATAAGAAAAGAGCCAATTTTCGAGAAGACTGAACCAAAATGTGCGTTTCGCAGCTTGTGCCATTCCTGGCACGAGTTGCTTTCAACTTGCTTTTGCTCAATTTCTTCAACCAAATCACTGGTGAGTACTCTACCACTGCTACTACTACGAAGAACCTACTAGTACTAATACATGTCATCCTATCAGCGTAATGACAAATGTCTTCACTCGAGCCCTGTACCTAATCGTAACCTTTCATGCCCGACCCTACAATTCACTTTGTCAAACGCGCCTCTTGGTATTAACTTCTTGATGGTTTCTCCCACTTATTTCCAAGCTTAAACCCCCATTGCCACCACGAGACGTTCACAACAAGCCTCAGAAAAATATTGGCAGTACATACACTGCCATAAATACCTTGATGTTATGTGCGCATTGGTGTCAGGGGCCTTTTTCCGTCAGATTGTCAGTCTCGACAGGGGAAAATGTCCACTAAATTTGTTTGTCTGGTGGTGGAAGCGACCTTCCCATACCTTTTAACGCTGATTTCTCTGAGGGCAGGAGCCTTCAAAGTGGTTCTCCTGCATGAATGGACCAGTTTGAGTCGTGGTTGGTTCCAGGTTACTCTACTTCGATCCGAGAGGAGTTTATATTGTATTTACACACCACATTGTAAAGGAGAGTCTAGAGTAGCCGAGATGTGGTTGGAGGTGGTTGTGATGGTAGTACACAAAAGTTAACAGGCCTTTGTCACGTCACCAACTCCTTCGCCGGTCTTGCTTGGTTTGGTTCTTCTTCCTCTTCCTCGTCTAATTTGGCTGGGCCCGTTCGTTGTTGGCTCGCTTGACGACTTTCATCCGGGTGGTTTGTTATTCTTCGCTCTCAAAAGAGCGAACTGTTCCGGGAAAAGAATGAAAATGAATCAATTAGATGCAGATCTTGGCATCGCCAAACCTTCTTCTTCATGAACGATGTGAGAGTATTTTGTCGTGCTCGACAGTTCTCTTCTCCACATATCCACAAAGCCTTACCGGATTGAAAACACTAATTGCCTCTCTCGGGAAAAACCAATGAAAGAGGGGAGCTCACGACCGAACGACGACAAGTACACGCTATTTTTTCCTCGTCATCATATGGAACTACTGGGATCACATTGACGTTTTTCAACGTTGCCAGAGGCCTTTTGTTCTTCTAAATGAAGTGAATATTAGACCCAAAGCCATGATGAAGAAAGTATCCTGGTTGTTGTTGCATTTACTGTTGGCAAGTTGTATGCAGGCAAGAGATATGTAGGTCGGGACTGGACTGAGCTCAGATTATTGGGTTTTTGTGTAAGTCGATCTGATATCGTATATTGTGCAGCTCGCACTCTCAGCTTTCAACACTGCATGAGTAAGTACATGAATGCATGAACAACATCGTACCAAGAAGACTGACTGGAGGGGATAACCTTGGACCTTCAACCTTCAGATCAATGTGGTGGAACAAAATTTGGATCAGAAATTCGAAGAAAATTGTCTCTCTCCCTGGGGAGTACGGCATCTATGGGAAACTGGTCGAAAACTGTCGCATGCTCTAAACTTGGAAATTCTTCAATGATGGGAAAATGATTCAGAAAGGTGGCTTAGTCTTCGAACTGTAACCTTTTCAAATGTGGTACTACTAAATAGTTTGGTGGAACCTTGATGCTTTTGCTTTATTATTGGGAAGGCGCTAATTCTATGGGATAAAAGTTGCCATCCTCAAAAGCCTAGAAACAAACGATCAAAGGTGGAAGAGAAGCATTGTTTTTCCATTTTTTTTGTGCACGTTCAAAGCGACCACAGCATTCAACAGCTAAATCCCTATTGCTGTTTGGAATAGATATTAGTAATTGTATAGGACAGCTTATTCGATGGTTCCCGATGGATCTGATACGGTTCTCATCCACGAAGCAGTCGCTCTGTTTTTCATATGTATTATACATAAACCAAAAATAAGACGACGAACGAACGATCTCTTCATCCACGCAGTACAAAATATTTAGTTGAGTTGGATCTGGTAACGTAACAACGGTTGGTACATCTGAATAAACGGAAAGTAGTATGGGAACATTTCTTCGGAAAAGACCTTGAGGGTTGAATACAATTTCCAATATTTCATCTTCTTCCATTTCCGCCACCAGTCGGACGAACCCGTGGAAACGAAACGAAACGAACGAGTGTGGAGGCTCCCAATGACGAAGTGCTTCAAGAACTACTCAGAGTGAGGATAAGTCTCTTTATTACCCGTGAATCAACTTTTGAATGTGAGTCTTTCGGCATCCTTGAGTCTGTGTCTGAAGGGAAAAAAGTTCCATTTTGGTTATTCTGACAATGGAAAGGTATTGTTATTGCGACCCGGATCAGATTGAGTTGCAAGCATTAATTGATTTAATTGATGGGTATTCAGAGCGTTGAAGAGGAAAAGATGAAGACGAATTGTTCCAATGGAAGGAGTAAGATCCAGCGAGAAGAGGACCCATTTACTCCAAACAGATTTCGAACCAATTTTTTCTTCTCTTCAATGGGATTTGGGAGAAACTTTAGAGACTCAGTGCACCAGAAAACCTTTTGTAATTTTGTCTGGAGAGATCCTTGTTCGGCAAAGACGCGTTGAATGTTGAGCAAGCCTATCTTATCATATATCATGGCAATTCTCCCATTATCAAAATTGATTCAATGGGTAGAGCATGAAGGAGACCATGATCCATCGTCGTACCCACGTCCGTACTACTATGAAAACACATCTGCAATATCCAATTATTATTTCTCCGATCCCAATCGTCGGTCTCAGGCAGGTTTTCATTCCCTTTGGGGGATTTGGGATCGAGCTAAAAAAATGGCAATAATCAGGTTCGCCAAAATCTAGTAGGTGTAGAACAGGCGATGGGTTGCCAAGTTTTTTTTCTGCCACAATTCAAATGGCAAACCTAGTGAATTTGCTAGAGCATCAAATCCTCAAGGGGAGCACATTGATTTAAGGCTTGCTTGGGCAGCCAGCCGGCTGTCTGCTTGTATTTCGGCAGAATTCTTAACAGCCGTTCAGCTGATTTTTTGGTGCTTGGTTGCCTGTCTCGCACTCACTCACGCGACAATTTTAGAACAATGCGCCCTCTGGCGAAATGTAATGGTAAACCTGAGTTTGTCGCCCCCCTTGCAAATCCTCCACTGTTTTTCTTCCGCGTTTTCTCTTCTCATTAGTTTTCCCTTTTGGATCCTTCCTCCTCGGTCTTCCAGCCTTTGTTTTCACTTATCATTAATGATGATGATAATGATGATGATTTTTCCTTCCCTCTTTGGAACAATTCCATTTTCCCCTTGGCAGATTGGATTGAGCTGTTCTTGGAGTGCTGGAACTTGGAACAACGGCCTGGGAACATCAGCAACACTGCTTAAAACATATATCAATTGCAGTACTTCTGTTGTCCCAGAAATGGGACACACGAGATGAAGGTTAACCTTCTGAAGAAACGTATCCATCTACAGAACGGTTGATTGTTACAAATCTGCGTAGATTACAACTGGTCGGATATATTTTTCAAGCAGTGTTCATTATAAAAGTAATAACTGAGCAAAGCCTTTTTGCCAAGTTTTTATCTGCATGATCATTCAATGATCTTCATTTTGATCTCTCGAGGTCTCACGGGGGAGAAAATGAAGTTGAAGTCTTGTTTTGAAAGCCTAGACTCATCTGAATTAAAGACCATTAAGGTTCAATCCTTCTCTCAAGCAAAGTAAAGTACCCGTTGAGAAGGTTTTTATCCTCAAGTTTTTTTTTCTACTCAGTAAAATGTATAATGTTGAGATCTGTTTGAACGATCGAGGCTAATAATAGGGAACTTTTCGTAGATCACTTCAGTGAAATCAAAATTGACTGCTTTTTTCCAAATGATTGATCACAAGGCAAAGTCGGTTTTGATTGATTGAATTACACCCAGACCGAGTCAGACTTCCCAAAGAGAGAGAAGAAAAGAATGATTGGCCCGAAGAGGCCGGAAATAGCATTTTCACTGAGGGAATTTGTCATGTGAAGTGCGATCCACAAACTAAGATCGAGCCCAAACGAGTCGAAAAACGTGAGGTAGAGAGAGGCTGATTTCTATTCTACGGCCCATGGGACTTCGAGAGCTTTTCTTTCTTTTCCCATCTTCTCCACTCTGATTGAGCGTAACTTGGTGGCTTGTCAGCATTGGAGGGAGCTCTTCTGCTGAATGAAAGGGGCAAGAGATCTTGAGAACGAGGGCAATTTCTGCATGTGAAGACACCGAGGAACCTCATTGTTTCCGCTTGATTATCTTCAGATCCATGAGGATTATCTCTTCTCGCTCTCGTTCCCCAGACCCTTTTAAGAACTTCCTTATTGCCCTCAATTGCAATCAATTTCGCTATTACCCCACTTACTTTCGGCTCTGTCTTTCCAAATGGATAATTCAGGGCTCAAAAAAAAAGAGCAATGAAGCATGTATGCTCGGAATAAACACACGCATCCCGCTTTTGTTCAAAGACGAAAGACCAATCGAGGCTGTCTGTTTCTCTGCGGGACCGTCCGTGGCTGCTGTCTGTATTTTACAAATGATTTGATTTGGAAATCCAATTACCAGGTAATGGTTACTTCCCGCTTCCTTCCCACTATGGTCCCCTGTAGCTTTGTTTCATTCCCTTTTCAACAGGGTGACTGACGCTAAAGTGCTTCCCTCCCCAAAAAAGAAGACACGGCTTACAAGGCCAACTTTGGGCTCGCTGGTTAGTTACAAGAGAAGACGAGAGTGAGAGTCTGTCTCCAAAGATTGATTTGCTTTGGAACAGACTGGCGTGGAACTCCAAATGAGAGCTAGGGGACGAACAATAGAATCCGAGTCCAAGGGCATCCCACTATACTCTCGACGACTCGCTGTGATTGTCGTGGTACGGTAATGCACAATTGTGGAACACTTGGAACGGAACCTAGTGACGAAAAAGCTGGAGGCCAGTCTCTGTACATGTACGTAGTTCGTTCGTTCCAATGGTGGACCACTCCCACTCAATTGCTGAGTAATCACACGTAATGGAGCACAGAGTTGCTTCCCTATTGCAGGTCATTCCCTAAAGACTAGCTTAGTCTGACCATATTACCGGATGGTATGTAGCGGGAACAACAATTGGAGCAAAAAAAGCTGCAGAGCTACTTGATGAGGGTCTCGAGTGATGATAATGGTGATCGAAGGAATAACAAAGACTTGTTGGCAGAGATTATGGCCGTAGCTGTTACATATAGATCCCTCTGAAACTGATACGCCAACGGTTGCTGTAATTGGTAAACTAATCGCGCCCACAAAACGTCATGTGCCACGAGATGGTTATATATTCTGACCTTGAAGTCAAAGACCATGAATTCCATTTGTGATGAACGTGAGACTAGATCTCGATTATTTCGGTCACAGTGTGCATTATTAATCGCGTTCCATTTCTCTCCCTCTTTTTCAGTGGATGGATTGAAATGTTACACCGACGTCGAAGGAAAGCAAATCTCGTCCTGCAATGAGCTCGAAGGATTCAGGACCTGTTTCACTAAATATAACGACAGTAAGCCCATTGCTCATCTATTTTACCCAATTAACCCCCAAGTAGGCCTTTGTTTAATCATGATTCATTAGAGTGAAGATCATCGTCTGATCTCTCAAATTGCATAGGTATCCAACATGTATCTACATTTGAGTAGGAAATAGACCTCAACTTCGGGGTTTCACAGTTTGTGTTAGGTCAAAGACCTTTTTGTACCACCAAGGATAACTTTGGCAGTGCTCATCTCTGTTTGAGAACAAACTCGCGATGGTGTGAGCTGCTTGTTCTGGGTCTAAGCAATGAGATCTGCGATCAATCACCCTAAGTAGAATTGCATGCTAGGATCGAAGGTGTAAAAACCATTTGTTAAGAGGTGTTTTTCCCACGCGCAGAACAAGAAATAACAAAAGGCCCGTGTTCACCCGCAAAAATGTCCATTTCCTTGGCTTCCATCTCGAACTCGCCAAAGGAAGGAAAGAGAAAAGTCGGCAAAGAAATTTGGAATAGAGTTCTAGGCAATCTTCTGAGATGTGGCAATAAATCGTGCTCCCTTGGGCGAGATATGTTTAGTTTTGTGTAATAAGTGAATTGGGAGTGAGGGTGACCATTTTCGAGATTGCTAGTTCATGGTACCACCAATCTTTTACGCGCATTTGGAGTTTTTTAATCTTAAAATAGAGAAGCGTGTTGGGTGGGCCAACCCTGAATGGTGACAAAAAGGATAATACTTGTGAATTTTTCCGGAGCATGCGTGAGCAAACTTTGTTTCCAGTGTGGAACAGAGAAGAACGTACATATTCCAAGCCAGGCCCTGGGTGCCAAATCCTACTCTCTGTATTATTCTTTCTTTCTTCTTTTTCTCGCTCTCTTTGGCCTCCCTAGACTTTCACACCTACTATTACATTGTGGCCCCCGCTATTTCTCACCATTATCCCCTGGATCAACTTCTAGATTTGTTCCAAAAATTCGTGAATTACCCGCCTACATCGGAACGTTCATGTCCTTTTGAGCACTTTGGGATCATGTTTAAGAACTCGATTCTTATGGAACCACATTACTTGATTATCCCGCATTTTCACGTATACGTACAATTGTAAATGGAGAGGGACGGGAATCCCCGCTTTTATAGACATCCTGTATTCTTCTTGGAGAGGTGACAAAAATAGATGTCTTTTTGGCCGTGATCACATATCCCGTATTGATGTGAGAAAGCATCGAAGGAAGGAAGGCCTTTGGCCAGACTCTTGGACAGGAGTCGTCTTACGCTCTCTTTCTCTCTACACTGACTGCAATGTGCAATGCGTACATACTTGACTATGAAGATGATGTTGATAATAGCGATGATGCCGTCCATTCATGCAAATCTGAGAGGACTCTATAGCGTACACACTCAACACAATAACGCTCAATGGAACACGCACATATTATTCCTGAAGGAGGATGATCTGGCTTCTCTATTCATGCAACCTTCCTTGAGCTCTGCCAATCTCACCCAACAAACAATTGTCTCGTGTCTCCACAAAGTGCCTGAAAAGTGTGGGATCCCTAAGAAGAAGGGGTTCGAGCAAGAAAGCAAGCAAGCATGAAAGATGGAGGAAAGGTACCTGTACACATGCACAATGTTTGTTTTGTACACTGAGGTCGAACTAGGCCTACGTACTAGAACACAATATGCTTGAACGGCCTTGAAGGGACGTAGTCAATAAGTCAGCGATTGTCCTTTCTGGGCTTGAAAGACTTGGAGGCATATTTGCTCTTTCCTCTAGCCTCGTGACAAACGTACAAGACATGCGGAAGAGGATCTTTGCGATCCACTTTACTTTCCTTCCCGGGTTGTTGTGCTTAATTGAGCCAGAAAGATGAGAGGGATCCTAGTCTCTCTTTCTCTCTCGATGTACCCTCTAATCTGCTGAAGAGGAGCCTCAACATTGCTAGCCCACTATGCTTGGAGACACTTGCCAAGAAGAAATAACATTATGTGACTTTAATGATCGAGACAGTGTGACAAGCTGGCGGTTGGACCCATTGCCATCGAAACAATATGGAATTGGGACAGACGAGATGGAAGATCAAGCGTGTCTGGAACACACAGATGGGCCCACCCATCCGATGGGACTTGTCTGAAGATAAAGGAAGAGAGAGAGAGAGCGAGTATGGGGGTAATTAATCAGAGATTTTCTTTAGTAATTGCCACTCGGCTTCGTCTTGGCCGAGCTTTGTGGTCTTCCTTTCTTAGATTGAGCGCCGGAAAAAGAGGGAAACAACGAGGATATAAACCGCGAGACAACAAGTTTTATGGCACGTATGTTTTTTCTTCCGTTCCTGTGTTTCTCAACGAAACTACCAGACATGAAGAAGGCCTATGGCCTTCATACCACTATATTTTATGGCTCCCGGGTCAACTCTCGAGAGGAGGTATTTCCATACAGGGGATCTCACTTTTTTATGAGCTTTATGTCATGCGATTGGGAGACGGATGAGGTCGTGAGGGTGATTGGCCTTTGTTGTGGGCTCATTTCGGATGGAAATCTCAATGTGGTTGAGGACTTTACAACTGGTATTATCTTTATTTAAGTGCTATTGATTCTGTTTTAGTGCTTCAAGAGCGTAAAAGCTCGGGCTAAGGCTCTTTTTTCTCTCTGAGAGATTTTGACAGTGTTGCCTATCAGAGAGATGATGAATAATCGTGTTAAGTGAGACGAGATACTCATTCTCTCGCAGAGCATCTATTCAAGACGGAAATGATCCAAGGGCTGAAACTCTTATGTTATTCCGTTGCACTTCCACGACACTATCATGAAGGCCCCCTTGCCTTCACCGAGACACTTCATCCCCCCACGATCCCTAAAAGTGTTATTTTCATGGGTGTTTACGCCATCCTTCCCGAGAGAGGAGCAAAAATGGGCTCTAAACGATGATGACTTTCCAGTGACTTTCAAAAAGTCCCTGCTGCTGCTCTCACCACCGCCGATCTATGTAACCCGCAAGCAAGTAAGCAAGCCATCCACCCACAATATACTTCGACAGTACAGAAGGTAGTCCAGTTCTTGCAAGTGCTCCTCCTCCTCCTCCTCTGTCAATGCTTTAACGTCTTCTATGTACTTGCTTGCCTGCTTGCCATGCCCATCCAAAGAGAAAAGACGGATTTTGCCACAAAGTTTAAATTCCCCTTCATGGATCCCAAAGGGCGTCCTAGTCTCAGCGGTCCATGGAACGAAAATTCACTTTAAATTTAAATACGAGCCAGACGCTCATTTGCCTGCCGTTTTAACCTCAGACCACCACGTACCTATAAGAGGAAGAAAAATAAAAGAATGTTGTACTCCCTTAGTTTACCCGCATCTACGTAAATGAACCCTCCGAAGAAAATACGAACACTGGGCGCACTTTGAACTCAAGCAAAGGAGGTCGAACCATCAGCTCAAATTTTAAACAGCTTTTGAACCATTTCTCCTCCTCCTCCTGCTCTTCTATGGCTGTTCCACCCCCGAATGACGTGATTGAGTGACGACTTCTGGTCCAAGTGACGGGAGGCTTCGACAGAATGACAAATATTGGAATAAGCTCAAAGCGACCAAAGGCACTGAAGACGGGATCCCAACTTTGAAGGAGCTGGCTGGCTCTGCGTAATAGTACATACAATGAAAAGATTGGAAAAACGACAAGACTTGTCGGAAACGTGAGACGGGCCTCAAGAAGGAAGGAGCAACAGCAGCAAAGGGACCATTACGTACACTAAGGTTGGTAGGAATACGACGACGACGACGACCTTCGTTCAGCGGCAGGACCTTCGATTTCATTCGGAGCCTCTTCAAGTGATGTATTTGTAAAAGTTTATGACAGAATTTCAATCACCTTGGCAGTTCCAAGAAGCTCCCCTCGGCCTCATCAAATATTTCGTACTCTTAGGGTCCTTTCATTATTAGGTACATTTTCAATAAATCAGATGACCTCGGGTATACCCTAGGCATGAAACTGAAGACTGAAGCAAAGAAACATCTAAAGGACAGCTCATTGTTCTTTGTCCACCCAACAATGCAGCATTGCCTCAGTTTTCCATAAGAAATGGCTTTAACAAAAAGTCGAAACTTCTACCAATGGATTACAATGGCACACCCATCAAGGAACTTCTCCCACAATTGATGATCATTTGTCAAGACGCTATGAAAACTGACGTGGTGGGAGGGATCCTGAGCACATATAGACACAGTAAGACAAATGGTCCCTCAATTTATATGCAAATTATGGTCATTCCCTCTCTAAACAATCATGGCGACTTCACCCTCCTCTCATTCTCGATGTGTTCCTCTTCTCTCCCTTTCAGTCGTTCTTCGAGATCACTACTTCAAAGTGGAACAAGAGGTTTCTCTTTTTTTCTTTTAAAAAGTGTGGTGGATCTCGAGGTTCATTTTTCAGTTTAATAAAGAGAAGATTTCTTTGAGCACTTTATGATGGGCTTGAGGAATCTTGAGCTCGATGGACCACTTGGCGCGAATTTTATGGCGCGGCTTAGCGCACTTTCTCCAAGAAAAGAGAACCAAACCAACCGTTGTGGAAAGGAAATAAGTGAGCATCTCCGCCCCCGCTGAACGCCCCTCAGGATACCTCATTTAATTCTGCTACAACTTCTGATCTTGATCAAATATTCCCCCTTTTTGAAGGAAGCGGTGAAATTTGAATCCCCTTGAGCCTCTGGAACCGTCGTATGTAATGTGTGATAGTCTTAACGAACAAACTTTTCCTCAAATCAGGACTTAAGTACACACCAATTTCGAGTGTATTCAGTCTTTCTCTCCCCTAGATCGTGTTTCTGGGGGATTATGAGTTTTTTCTCAGACGGGAGAAAACCTTTGAAATTTTTTATTACCCAGTCAAGCGGTTGAGACCGAAGCTTAAATAGAAAGGGCATGATTCAATTTGCCGGTAAAAGGGCTGTTCTCATCACCCGTTGAAAGCCCACTTAAGATCCATGAAAATTGTTGTTGACTTGATGATTTGTGTGGGTGAGATTAGAGGCGGAAACAGCTCAAGAGAAACAGAGTAACGGAACAAACGAAACCAACCAAGCAACCAAACGAAAGAAGGCAAGAAAGACGAGGAACGGAGGTTGGAAACTATTTCAAGAAAAAGGGCCCAAGGGAGGCAGTCCCCTTCGTCGAGTCTGTGAAACCACAAAACGACAGCCTTTTGAGTCGAGAGTGAAAATGTCTGCCGACCCACGAAGCGACTG
Source organism: Tigriopus japonicus (assembly GCA_010645155.1). Lineage (NCBI taxonomy): Eukaryota > Metazoa > Arthropoda > Copepoda > Harpacticoida > Harpacticidae > Tigriopus > Tigriopus japonicus. Next base: position 4,216,300 of record CM021317.1, on the reverse strand, counting down.
GGGCGAAAGTGAGTTTAGAAAAAAACGTCCTTTGCCAAGCAAGAGGCTAAAGCCCTCTTCGCTCATTATTGATGGTAGCAAAGGAGGCGTAGAGATTTTTCATTTGCTCACTCACTCCTCGACAAACCCACATTTTCTTCCTTGCTTCAGACTCCTTATTTCTCTCTCTCTCTCTCTTTCTCTCTACGGGAGGGAGAAAAGGAACGAGGGGGGATAATTTTGAGGCCTGTAATTTGTGAGATGAGGGCCTGACAAAGTTGATTCATCTTCTCGCCGTTCCCGAGTGTGAATGCGTGTCAATGAAAAACTACGAGCGGATCTTAGGACTTCATAGCTTGGAACCTGCAGTAGGAGTAAGTAGATTGAGGAGAAAACCACTCAACTTGGGAGGCATTTCAATTTGGTCTCTCTTTCCCGGAATCGTCGTCTTTGTTGGAGAGGTTGAAGGTGATTACTTCTTTCTCTCCTCTTCCAGACCTATTTTACACACAAAGTGTCACTGGCCAAGATTCATTTATCTTTCTTGCATATCTATGGGCTCGACGTCTCCGTATCTCTACCTCCTTAGTCCTTGCATGTAGAATTGGTGGTGGGTTATGTGAGTAGAACGGGAGGGCTTCTTCTCCAACCTTTCTGCGGTGAAACTAACCAACCAACCAACCATCCATGGGTTACATTGTAGTCCCACCACCCAAGCGAAACATGAGTACACTTCAAGCACTCGGAAACAAAGTAATGGTGGTTCGCCCGAGTATTTTACTTCAACTGGAATGTAGCAGTATTTGAGTGAGTCCTTTAACTAGCCACAGCTTCATTAATTTCGCTGATAAATGAACAACCTCTTGGGGATTATGTGTCTATTCTCGTTCTGTGTTTACTTCGAGGACTCTAGTATGTGCTCAAGCGTCCCTCGTCGTCGGTCTCTGTCGCTCACAATCTGGTACCAGCATGCCAATTTGAAATTATGAACAAGGCCCTTGCATGTTAATCAGAGAGGAAATCTAGAGGTCCAACTAAATTGGATAGGGATGACTGATTATGACGAAAGTTGCGTGCGTTCCTGGTCACTTCCTGTCGCCCCCTTCTTTTCCAAGCATATTCACTACCTGCGCCTGTGATGGCTTTCCAACCAGGCCAGTAGTCATTCTGTTCCTTTGAAAGCCTGAATGGCTCCTTCATTCGAAATTTTGGATCCATTGGAAATACACCGAGGTACGAGGGGGGGTCCAGAAAAAAATAGAACTGCTTGGTTGCAGACCATCAACACAGTGGTTGATTATTTGGTGCTTCTCCACTTCGTCATTTTACCCTTTTGCTTCAAAGCTCGAGTCTTGTTGGAGTAAATTGTTTCGATAGATGAAAAATTCAGTTGAAATGAGAGGGCAAAGATATTTGGCGTGTCAAGAAATTAATCCTTGGTTGCCGTGACAGAGAGGATGAATGTTTTGAGAACTTAAAAAGCCAAAAAGTTTCCATTTGAGTGAAATTGGCGAGGACTTTATAAATGACTTTCACGACAGTTCTAGGTAAACAAACCGATTAGGACCTAATTGAGCCATTCTTCTTGATCGCCTCTTGAGTTTGAATGTCCCTCGTGAATAGTCATGGAACATACCAAGGTCAAAATGGAACAAACTTCGGGTCCTATCGTAGCAATTTCAGTTATGATTGCATAGTACATTTCCTTTGGAGAAAGGCTTAATTAGGACCAATGGCTCTGGGTATGGTCACTTCCAATCGGCTTGGCACGTAACGGATTTTTTTCACGATAAAGATTAAATATTCATTTTGCTTACTACTGTCTATGAGCATATTCGCTATGCACATTACTTCGAGAAAACGGTCAATCTGACGACCTAACGTATTCGTATGCACGAATGAGTGTGCCAAAGGTTAACACAATTGAATTCCAGAATCAGATGCCATTGATTTTGGATCCATTGGATCCATCCGTGAAGTTTCAATTCCATGTTTCTCCTATCGGTCTACTTCCTTCCTTCCTCTTTCGGTTTCCTCGGTTTAACGTGGAAATAGGCAAGGAATAGTAGTGGTGGTGGTGGTAGGAGGTGTTCTTGAGCCAAGTTTGACAGATATCAGAGGGAGGAATCTTGACTCTGGCGCCAGAAGAAGAACTACTAAAGGAAGGATTTGGCGGCTCCACCTGAAAACTTTTCTCCCGGATCTTTGGTTCCATTCACCCAATGAGAGAGAATTTTATAGCAATGACTTGCACTCAATAAGTCATACCACTCCAAATTCGACACTCGACCTTGACACCTCCCATGGGTCATTCATCGGGTTTCATTCATTCTCGGCCAGATGGAAGGCAGGAGGAGGAAGAAGAAGATCCAATGTCCAAAGTTTCCACTTTTGAGCGGCCACATGTTTCTTGAGGAGTAGAAACAGTTACTGACAACCAGGGTGACAGCCATAAATTCACATAAATTCATTTCGGGGTGGGCTAGAATCATGCTACTGTATTTCTCAATTTGCCAGCAATGTCGTTTGAGTGGTCTCACTGTCCTTCTTTGGTCGCCCGGATCTGTGGGTCCTTTCCACCACTTGGTTGGTTCGTTACGAGTGAGCCCGCAACTTGTCCAAATCTGAAGTAGGAGAAAAAGTTTTAAATCCTTTGTACAAGTTCTGCCCAAGTTTAGAGCACGGACTATACTGTACATGTTAGTCCCCAAGACCTTGTGCCCTCCCCCCTTATTCAAGGCGAAAAAGTTGTTCAAGATTTACTCCAAAGAAGAATTTGTTGGACATGTTTAAAGAAAATAGGGGGAAAAATCGCTGGACAATCATATTAGGGCGTTGTAGTCTTATCCCTCCCCTGTCCCTCCTGCTCTTTTCTTGTAGGTCCCAGTCTAGCTAGATTCTGGTAATTTGTGTCCAATCCAAGTTCCATTCTTCTATGTTCATAGAAGAGAGACATGGCAGCTTTTGAAGCCGGAACAAGTTCCTGGACCATTGAAGCCTCTTGAGGGCTCATGATCTCCTCGACTGTACCTCAATGACACTCTCATCAAGATTAGAATAAAAATGTTTCCACTTTCCATGCCGGTTTGTACTTCATGTTAGCAATGCTCCTTCTTCTTCTTCATCTTCTACTTCTCTGCATCCAATCTTGCCATTTGTCAAGTCACTTACGTGCCCGTTTGCTACACACGTAGCCAAGCTAAAAGAGTACAGAGTAACAACACAGCATCTCGTGTTCCCACAATATCGCAGCAACGAACTAGCCATACATTACCCTTAAAGCCTTCGTGATGTCACATTCATAGTCAGAAATAGGAATTCCAGTGCTGTGCGTACACCAACCTCTGTCCCTGTTCAGGGATTTGAAGTCAAGTTGGTTGCACTATCTGAAAGATAGAGAGAGATCTGGGCGAATTTGACATTGACGACGCGGAGTCGCAAAGCTTTAGGCCAAAATGCACACACTAATCCTTAACAATTCAATGAGATTCCATCTTTCTTATCGTTCTTCTATGGCCGGAGACTGCAATGTGTCTTGGTTGCCGAGAGAATAGCATGGACAAACTGTTTTGATAGCATCGAGTCCGTGGTCCTGATCATCCATTACAATTGGACACCCGGGTTTGAACATTCGGGATCCACCTCCAAAGACCTTGATTCCACATATTATTGTAATTGGCTCAATGCTGCTCGGCCAAGGACAGTGCACACGAATCTAATTTGTTAATGTATCAGATATGCATGCCTCTTTCTCGAACGTATCATCCAGGATAGGGAAGATGCAAGTACAATTTCCTTGGAAAACCCTTTTTAGACCTGCATCCATTGGAAAGGCAAGACAAATGATACATCGGGGTATTAGTCGGCATGGGAAGCGAAAAGCAGAGAAGAGAGGAAGCTTGGAACCTGTGGGAACGGGAACGGGAACAGGAACTGGAACAAGACTGGTCACGCTCGTTCCCTGTCTTCCTTGGTGTGTTCAATGAGCCATTGGTCCATTGAGCCCTCCTGGAACAAAAATTGGCACATATGCATTCATTTGTTCTTGTTTGGCGGTCATTAATTTGTTCCCAACGAGATCCAAATAGATTGCACGGTGGATCAAAACCCCCTCTTTTGCTCTCATTTGTAATCCTTTCACAATATCACTCTATCTCATGGAACATGGGGACACTGAGTTACTCAAGATCTTGGGACGATCGTTTTTTGACACGGGGGAAAGAAACCCTTGGTTAGAATCGAAAACCGAACGTGCCAATTTGTCGGTGTACTTGGTTTTTGCCACTGTTTATTTAGCCACGGGAAAGTCAATTGGGGAAAAGTCGCGACATCAGGAAAGTTTTCTTGCTTGGTATTACAGTACATAAAATAGGGATCCGTCTTGAAACGAGGAACAAACGAAAACGAAGAAAGAGAATGCAATGCGAAACACCTCGGAACAAAGTGAGAGCTCCTCGAAACGGAAATCAATAACCCATTTTTTCTGTTTCTCTCTCTTTCTCCGTCTTCTTATCTAGTGTACTATAGTTGGGTCCTTTCTGAGATGGAACGGCGGGAACCCCAAAGAGAACCAAGGAGGACCCATGGATGGTCCATCAATTGTTCCAAAACAAAGTCTTTCTCCCTGAGTTCATTCCTCTTTCACTTGTTCCTTGACAATCTTGTGGAAAAATATGCCCTGAGAATGTGTGGATATTTCACGCTGAACTGGCTCAATGCGTGATGCAGAACCACTCCAGACCTGTTCCCAATAATGTATGCCTTCTCCAAAGTGGTATTATTTGAATACAAATGTTAGAATTATCTTTTCCTCCTCCTCTCTCTTTGGTTCTCAATCTCCTATCTGGAGATATTGTGATAAATGGACGTTGAATGGGACGAAAGCAAAAGCTTCCTTCATCCAAATTCACTTGGGCATATGCCGTCCGCCCAAATTGGACTACTTTGTCTCCAAAATATGGATAGATGACGGGGCGAAAATTGTTTGCAAAAAGTGATAAATGTCCAGTAGTTTCAAATCTGTCAGGATCATTTTCTCTCTCGTTGGTGTTCCTCTCGCCCTCTTGACTCAAGGCTGCATGCACACACACACACCCATGGGAAAAAGAGTCACTTTCCAAAGTGAAAAATCGCCATTGAATAACGACGAGCTAGCTGGCCATCAAACTTGATACGATCATAATATGCATAATCCCGGGAGTCCCAGGGTCGCCAAATGGGTCCTCATGGCTTGAAAAGAGCCCGAAAATATGGTTGGCACAACAAAGTTCTTTGATCATTTTGTCGTTCCAACTTTCTGCTAGCTACTCTAACGAGCCAATTTGGACGAGTTAAAAAGCCTTGTGCAGACTCAACTCGGGTGACTAGAGGTGTTATAAATAATGGTTATAAATGGCTGAGAAAATGTGCACTTCACACATGAGGAGATTTTTTTATGATGTCATGCCTCAGAATGGGAAGGTAAACATGCAAGTGAATGAAGTGAAGCGTTGGTTGCTCGCTTGGCGGGAGGAATGAGGCTGTTTGTGCTCTTCAAAAGACCCATTTCGGCACTTACGAGCAATGTCGAGATGCTAAGCCAACCCAATCCCCATTTGACGGGGGCACAACCCTCACCCGTGAAATGGCAGGCGAAAACAAAAATCGAGGATGCATCACGGAATTTTTGATCCAATCATAGGGCGACTGATTTTATCATCTTGGAGTCAAAGAGTAATTCAGTTTCAAGTCTTAATCAGATGAAAGGTAGAAAACGTGAAATGTACCAACAACTGCGAAAAGCTTCACGTTCGCAAAAAATCCTCTTCCATTCATAGAGAGTTAGTGGGAATCTCCAGGAAGCTTAGCACTTGTCAAAAGCACAACTTCAATCCAAATGAAGTGGGTGGAGAAGGCGAGAGTCCGAGGAAAGCTTTCACTTTCTTCGCAAAAAACTCCTTATGTACCGTATCTGAAATGTCAAAATCGGTGACCAAACTCGGTAGTAGAGCGTCTGTTCTTGGCTGACCAGATATCCAGATGGCCTTGGTCATTTATTTTTTGTTTGTGGACCTTGGAAACCACAACGTGAAAAGATTAGTGACCCTGCTTGAAATGAATGCCCCCACGAATTATGCTTTTAGTTGGAATGATTCATTAACGAAAATATGATGTCTTCCCAGAAATGGGGAGTGGGCCCCACATGAAGTTAGACATTCTTCGAAGCTCTTGAATGTAAAAAGACATGAGGCAAAACTAAAGGATCACATTCAATCTGATGTCAGTTTTTTATCGTTCCCCTTATCATCAAATTACATTGATTTCTTTGCCCTATCACTACCCAATACCCATTTTCATGAAAACTGAGTGGTGCCCTAAATTGAACGATTAGATATCTATATTGCAGGCAATTAATAAATCACTTTAAATACGTAAAACATTATAATGGTAATGTTCGAGGTTTTCTCAAATTCAGAAAGGAACTCGGATCTTTTCTTCCGGTTTCTTTCGTGTATTCTTAGGTACTCGTATGTTCCCGAGAATTCCATCCGTAATAGTTACGAGCTTAAGTAACTGAATATTGATTGCTGTCGTAAGCTACTGTTCAATGGAGCTAATCTCATTCATTAGCTAATCAACAGCTCTATCAATATAGCGCACAAATACCGATGAAAATCAATACATTCCATTGTAGTCTGTCTCTTTTGGTAATGGTATGTTAGAACTCTTTCTCCAAGCATCCCAAACTCCAAATGTATCCAACTCTTTCAACACCAACAAAACGATCTCGATGCCGTCTTGAATTGGATGCGCGAACATGAAGGAGATGAAGGAAGACAGAAAGAGAAAGAGAGAGAACCAAGATCAAGACCGAAAGGCTCACGCACACAGCCTTTCTCTTTGATTGAGTTACTCGAAATGCGATCGCAGAACGTACACACACCATTGAGTGTGTAGTACTAACCAGAACTTGCGTCACGAACTGGCGTTTTTTCAGCCAGATTCCTCAAGATTTCAAGGCCATGATAGCATCCGAGTTTCATGGTAAAGTCACGAATCCTCGCATTGATGCATAATCCTCGGTAGACTCGATTGTCTGATGAGGAATGTCATACTGTCGTTTTTTTGTTCGGAAGCCCATTTCACAGATGGAAGTGAGTAAAAACAAAGCAAGGATATCAGGACAAGAGTTGGGAGCTTTTTTTCAACTGCTAACAAATTGAGTGGCCGGATGGCTTTAGTCTAGTTTAGTTGGGGACGACAACTGTCTGAGAGAAATGGAAATGATGGGCTTGGAGCCCAATTCATGGGTCTTTCTCTCACAAGAGTGAGCCAGATGGGCACAACAGGAAAACTAAACGCATGGAAATGGAAACTATGTTCACTTGATTTTTTTATTTAGCAAAATAATCGAAAAGGAACTAAATGCAAGTTTGATCTGGAGGAAAAATTAGACAGTATTTTGTTTCTTTTAATAAAAAAGATGACCCTCCTTTGGTATTCCCTTGGAAAATGAGAAAAAGACCATTTGGTGTCTTTCTTCTCCTTTGAGATTCTACTTGCACTATATACCGACTGGACAAAATGGGCCAAATCAAGGCTTATGAGGTCCTTTGTGCTTTGTGACGTAAATAAAATAAAGCACTGGCCGTAAGTCACAAAACTTTTTTCCAAGTGCTTGGTCCACGCCCCGCTCTAAGAAATCGTCAATAAAAAGCCTCGAGGCTCGTCTTTCGACTGATATGGAACATGGTTGAAGGTACGTAGACAAAAGTCATATAAATTGGCATGCTTTCTGAGATGCTGTTTCTAAAGTCTGGTTGACCCTCAAGTCTCCTTTCTTTATGATGGTTCACCACTCTGAAGCGAAGTTCGAATTTTCTAGTTGCTATGGCAGAGAAAAAGCTGTGTCCATCTCCAAATCAAAACGAAGAACCTTAAATGTCAGTGGCTTTATGGTTCTTGAAGTAATGAGACAATCATTGGCTTCGATTGGATCATCACGTTTGATTTCCCTGTTGAGTGTAATTCCCACCATCCAAAAGCTCTCTTTTGCATGCCATCGTGATCTTGAATGCCCTCGGGCAGTTTGAAAGCCTAATTGCGGCTGTTCACAGTTTGCCGAGGCATTGATTCTTCTAATGACAAGACTAGGCCGTTCCACCCATTGTGGCACAATGATGTTCCATTCAAGCTCGGCTGGGTCTTCAAGTACGTTGCATAACTCGTGCACCCCATTATGCCGAGGATTTTTCTCTCTTCAAGGCCATTCGAGGTGAGTAAGCCGGGACAGGAAAAATAAGTTCCAGTCACTAGTTTTGTATGGCACATCATAATGGGCCTCTTTGGAACACAGATCAGGGTTGAAGAGGTTCTTCGTTCACAGAAGCCTCTGATTTGAGTAGAGCAGCAAAGTCGAGTCTAAGTATATTAACGACTCCTACTCTTCAGACTCACTCATGGGAGTAGGCTTGGTGGAAAATTAGTTGGAGGGAATTTCCTTTACATCATCCGAAGGACAATGGAGAAGAGTAGAGAGGCCAAGGGGGAAATGCATTCATTCGCCTTTGATGGTGTTGTAGTCAGCCAGAAACAATTTGAGTTGCATTTCAGTATAATAAGGCCACGTTCGCCCTCTGTCAATCTGCCTTTCTCCTCCCTGACGAGTACGCTACTGTAGGTAGACATGGTATTGTTGAAGCCCTACTCTTTCTTATAGTTGGTTAACTATCCGTTCTTCCACTGATCCATCCATCCATCCGTCCATTCAACCATCCCCTCGAGGCAATGCCAACCCACCAAGTTATCCAATGGATCACTCAATTCTGGACATGAAGTTCCACATGATCCGTCCAAACCTCTGGCAGAATGGCCAACTTGTAGTTTATCGGTTGAAACCGGGATTCTGGTCTGAAATGAGCCTGAAAGGGTATTATTTTAAGTGCAATATCCTCGAAAACCGGGTTTCACGGTCGTTTGATCCAATGAGCTTAAAATTTCAACCTCTCCAAGGATTGGGTATTTATTGGAGTGGAAAAGAAACAAATTCTCCGTGCACCCCCCTCTATCCATGATCGCATTTTCCACGCTCTTCAAGTCCATTATGAATTATTTTATAATCTTCTTATGCAGTTCCGAAGCATTTGCATAAATGAATTCCTAATTGCTACCAGATCACTTGCCTTAACTCCGTTGTCAGAACAAGGAAGAAAGAGTCTGCCAGGCCTTATTGCCTCGTGATCTCTGGCTAGTGTTATCTTATATCTGTTGTTCCATGGAGCTATTTAGAGCTTCCCAAGATCTCCAGAGCAAGGAATGGGTACTCGTGGTTCTTCATAACAAGTAACAGCCTTGCCTTGTTTGGGCATACTCATCGAGTGTGGGGCTCTTGAATTTCATTTGCATGGAACAATATCGTGGGATGGGATGGATGCACATATGGTGGACCCAAGGAGAAAATTGAAATTCAAACTGGATCTATTCTTAGTGTTTATTGGAGGATGGATGGTGGCAGCATCGGCGACAACAACGATACAAGGAAGATGAATGCCCATTGAAAATGGGATGCCCTTGTCTAATGCTTTTTGAGACCACCACTTTGGGATCATTACTAAGGTCTTCTCACAGATATCATTAGTAACGCATGGAGGATGCGTTGCTAAATTACGAAGGCTAGTCATTACTGCTCTCTTGATATACATTTTCTCGGTGGAATCTCCTCGTCAAAACAACTCTCGTGCAACAACAAAGATTGATGCACCAAACCCTGTTAAGGGGAAAACAAATTTGTTCCACCTCCTAACAAAACGAGGGAACCCTTGAGAAGAGACTCTGAGACGTGAATTAAATTAGTAACAAAATCTAACGCGTTCCAGGGTCATTTGTGCCCTTGGGAGTCTGGACGTGTCCTTGAATCCAAGTGGAACTGTCAGCATCGGGTGAAACACAAGGGCCCAAGGAGGTTTTCCCTCAATTCAAGTTCATCACTGACTCGTTAGTGAGCCACTGGGCATCTTATAGAAAAAGCCAAAGTAAGAGACCAAAAAAGTATTGTCTCGTCAAAACATAACCGGTCACACTGCGAGGGAATTGTTGGGGAAATCTAGAATTCCATTTTTCAAACGTTGTTATTCAGTTTCTTTAAGATCGATAAAATTAATTCATTTCTGCCATAACTGATCAAGATGTGTTGTCCAAATACGCTCTTAACAAATTCCTTCGCCAAATAGAGATAGGAGAACTTGAATTGGGAAAATGGGTCTCAATTATCAATGAGTTGGTTTCTCTTTCACTCGTTCTAATAGCTCAAATATGGAAACCAGCGTTGAATGGTGTATATGGTAAGGTTTTAGAATACTCTAACACAACGTACAGTTATCCATTGTGTCTCTTTGCTTGCTTGACTGTGCCCATGAATTGGGATGAAAAGAAAAGGGTTCTTTGAAAAGAATGCTCCACGCTTGTTCCATGTTCCACGCTTGTCAGCCACATCCACCACCAGTCCCGCAATGCCCACTGTACAACAACTCCCATCATCATCATCATCCTCATCGCCAGCATCATACAATATGAGAATTCACTGTTACAACAAAGCAGTAGTAGCCAAGAGCAGTAAGTGCAGCCTTGCATTTGGAACTGTCCTTCAATTGTCATTGACACACAAAGAGATCGTCCCTTGACGCAACAAGCGAGGCGACCAATTTGGTCGGTGCACTGAAGGCGAAGCATCCATCATTCCCTTGTCAAGGCCATGGTTATCCATTAGTACCCTATATCCTCATGGCTTTGTTCAAAAACCATAAAGAGACATTCATAAACAACCCCATAACGAAGAGGAAGAAAAAGGCCACGAGTTCGATGTTCCAATAGCCTTTCTCGCTTCGCTTTCGGCAAGGAACGTTTGAATTCACTGGCTTTCATCTGTTGCATAGGGGTCATAAAACATGGTAGCACAGACAAAACGATGCCCTTGTAAAGTCTGTCTTGCAATCATGATCTTGGACTTGGATATCCAGATCAAGTGACAATTAAGCACGAAGGTTTGATTGCTTTCATCTCTGACATGGCCGTATATTTGTCTCTCATTGTTTCAATGTTTAAAAAACTCCCATCTACCTCAAGTTTTGAAGGTGCCATCGATGACGTCAAGGATGTCAAAAAGTGGAATACAGCTCTCAAAGATGTTCAGAGTAAGAAACGGAAATGTCAGGCTGGCGATCCCACGGTCCAGTCCTATTCCAAGAACTTTATGGGCAATTCTTGTTCCATGTGCAGTACGAAGAAGAAGTGTATGTTTCAAGGTCTCGTTGCGTGCTCGTTTCATGCCAAGTGTCCACTTTGAAATGGCTTCGGCAGAGCGAAGGTCCATGTTGAACCTGTCCCACAAATTGAAGATGCTCGCTTGCACGAGCAGCCGTAAAACGTGTCGGGTATAGGATACATATATATACCCATTTATCTTGAATTTGCATGGCATGGAACATACCTTTTTGGGGACGACTCAAATTTTGCTGCACTCCAAAGTTTCCAAGCTGTTCAAGATCGAGAGATAATTAGTCAAGTTTCCAGCCTTTATCAACCTCAGCCATACACCAAAGGCCCCCGGTACGAATTCCAAAATTCTCAAAAGTCATTTCGAGGCCAGGCCAAATGGCCGGCTGGGTGGGTCGGGTTGAATCATATTGAAAATGATAGAAACTGCAAGGCAGCACTGGCTCCCAAAAAGTTCTTATCGGGACAGATCTGAAGGTGGAGCCAGTCGAGTTGTTCCCAAGTTGCTCGTTGGAACCAAAGGTAAACTCCAAAATAATGTAATAGGTGTGCATGGCACTGCAGTACTAGTGAATAGGACTACAAAGAACTAGCAGACTGGCGACCAGGAACCAAGCATGATTTGAGAGGAAATGAGCCGGAAACTCATATGAGAGATATCATAATGTTCCACCCTAGACAAGTGCACCACGGTTCATTCAGGTTGACTGAAATAGAAATTCACTGGGAACTGGGTGGGCTCCTCTGAGGCGAGGAACTCCTTGAGGAGTGAAAGTGCCCGACAAATGGGAGGTAAAGATCGAGTTCGAACTTGGGCGAACGAACATCTTCACGAAGCCAAGAGGGAAAGTTTTTCCCTCGACGCCGTTAAGTCGGTCTTTTGTTTGATTTCTCGCGGAAAACTTGGCAGTTCATTTGGCAGGAAAATGGACCGGGATCAAAGTGAATGAGCCATTCACTTCCTTCGTCCGGTTATATCTTGGGAACAAGTTCTGATCACTTTTCCAAAGCCTGTAAGGATGTGTCAA
>CM021317.1:4186752-4203860 GCA_010645155.1 Tigriopus japonicus | reverse complement strand
GTTCATTTGGCAGGAAAATGGACCGGGATCAAAGTGAATGAGCCATTCACCTCCTTCGCCCGGTTATATCTTGGGAACAAGTTCTGATCACTTTTCCAAAGCCTGTAAGCATGTGTCAAGGTCAATGTCCCGATAGGATGAGATGCGTATTCAAGAGATAGTGCTCGATTTCCACACACGTGTAGTTCAAATCTTGGGGTCCCAACACATCCATTTGAAAAAAGCGTGAGTGTGCAAACTTTCACCTCGTCCCCAAGGTAGGAAATCTTGGTAAGACCCAGTGAGAAAATACGTGCCACGTTGGCCACGTGTCAAATAAATCTATAGAGCTTCCGCTTTCCTGGCCCCTTTCCCTGCTCACTTACCTTTAGGCGAAACGGGGAAGAACAAGCTAGCCATGCAGTGATGCTATTTTAAACCTGTCAACACAATTTCCATCGTCTTCCTACAAAGGGTAGAGCCTAAACCAAGAGGGGAAGAAGAGTCGACTGAAATGTGATTATTACTCCTGAGAGAGCTTCCAAGTCTGTGGATCTCCCCTCCTGTTTCTCTTCTGTTCCTTTGCCATCATCCATGGTCGTTGGAAGGTGTGGTGTGTTGTTCAATAAACTCGGAATAAAGCATCTGGCTCCACCTCTATGGCTTATCTCCTTTCCACATCGCACACTCACGGAGATCCCGTGAGTTCAGAAAGGCCATTTTCGTCCTTGTCAATGGCGCAGTAACGCGACCTTTCTTGGCATTTTGCTGGGTTAAATTGTCAAACAAGCCGATTTTTGGGTCGACCAAAGTGATGTTTAAACTCAATTGAGACATCAATGGCTCGTTTTTGGGTCATAGGCTGCCTTGGAAACTTGGGATGGGGCCATCTGATCGCCTACGATATCATATGGCAACCTTTGTTCTATCTGTGTGGAACCAACGGGCTTTCTAGAGTTGGAAGGGTTTCTGGGTTTTCAAGTTTGGAACAGACCTGGATTCTCCCTTGACGATTCCCAGAAACTGGGACAGACGTTTGGAATCTGTAGTACAAGGAAATTATTTGGTGAACGATCGAGAGGAGGATGTTGTCGGTTGTAAAATTTACATCGACCCAAATCTCGTGAAAATGAATGTGCAAAGAATAAGAGAGATCTCCAATGTATTGTAGAGAAGTAGCTCTGAAATGCACCAAGCTGAAAGGTTTTACGACTATGTGGGTAATAAAGACCATTATCCAGCTTCACTATGAAGAGAAAGGTGCTCCCTGCTTTTGCATTTTTCATCATTTCTCGAACATGTGTCTTTTCCCAGTATTTTCCCAAAAATCTTCAAGAACAATTTCTAACAAGTATCCCTGATTCGATGACAGAAATAAAATTCTTTATCATTACAGTATATTATTTATCGCTAAATGGAGTTGAGGTTAGTCAACAAACCATGGCTAAACATTTTATCGAGGCACTTTCATCTGAATTAGGCTCAAACTCTTTGGGCGAAGCAATATCGCGCCTCCATTAAACTCAAGTCAAGCAGTGGCTGGAATTGAATGTGAGAAATTCAAAGCGGTCCACTTGGCACGTTGTCCCTGGAATATTTTACCTCTTTTCATGCCAGCATTTTTTCGGATTGGACCTTGTTCAATCGGACTGTGTTAGCATAGCTGGAGAGTGAGATTTTTCTTCGCAGTCGCACTAAATCGAATTCTTTTTTCCAACACCAAATACGCCCAAGGACGGCATTATATAGCCCAGTTCGTAATGAACTCGTTTTTATGGAAATGTTCCACTCCACTGCACAATTGAATAGCCGCGTTCGCCTACTTTTGACTTCTTAAACCTTGGCCTTCAGCCTTGAATATTGAATCGCTATTATACCGAGGACTTTCATAGGACTTTTAGAGAATTAAATATCCGTACACGTCTCTTCTGAGAAGATGCCATTCTAAAGGTACACTCAGTGAACACCAAAGTCACTATCTATCTCCACTTACGAATTGTTCGGTGGAAGTCAGTTGTGGTTGAAGAGGGATTGGTGCCAAATCTCCGAAGTATCCTGACCTCACTTTCTAAAGGAAGTCTGGCCATGTCATACGCCAATGTGCAAGGACACTTTTCGTCACTTTCTTCCTGTGCCGAAACGATAGCAGGAAACCTCTGAAATAAAATCGAAAAAAAACGTTCCTGACCTTGAGACTTTCATACTGTTTTCTTCACTCATGTCCGTGTCTGTCTAGAGTACATCACATTTAGTTCTACTTCTGCTCATCAAAAGGAGCATGAGAAATATAGAAGGAGGAGGAGAAGAAGCAAGAGGCACTGCAGCATTAATGAATATTTACCCTTGGCTAACAAGCGAATAAGCAAACCAAAGACGTGGAAGTCATTTCCGGATCTCTTCTAGAGTTCCTTGTTTCGGATATGCCACTGCGAAAAAAACGGCAACCCTGCAGGAAGTTTATTGTTCGAAGCTTTGATGGTAAAAACAATCGCTTCTAGGGGAACAAGAAAATCGCTCCAGAGAGAAGATCTCATTGATCAAGGTTTTAATGAGAATCGATGAACTTCTTGGTAGCTTCTTGTGGAAGAATAATTATTATATTTCTGACAGTGTGATCTCGAGATTGAAGAGCGGGAATCAATGTAGGGAAGAGCTGAGGATGATATATACCTCTTGTCGAAGTTCTTTTTGGCTTGCAATAATGTCCAAGGTCGTTTTGGTCAGGTTGATCAAGAGTTGGAGACTTGATGCTCTTCTTATGTAGACTTGTCAAGAGACCATCTAGTCAGATTAGAGAGACCGAGATGTATAGTAATGGTGTGATTGATGATCACTGTCACTTTCATCTGGAATCTCGACCTCCTATCAATAATTACAGATACACGATCCACATTGCACACGCCAATTTCCCATACTTTAGAACGAGAGGTCTTCTCACAAAATCGGGATCGTTTGAGGCAATCCTCGTCCACATTAGCGGGACTTTCATCATAGCCCTCCCGCTGCCAAAGGCCCCCCAAAAAACCAACCAATACGAGAAAAGTGCCTTCAAAATTGGCCATAAACGTGGGTAGCTTTCACTTTAAATGCTTGCTCTTGGGCTGGTTGGATTGTATTGGAAAATATCTCCGATCTGGTCCAAGAACGCCAGGAACTTAGTTCTGTCTGCATGTCAGAAAGTGGGAGAATGTGTCCGAGGTGTTCCATTATTAGAGGCCACGAAACCATCCTTTTCGGGTGGTCTCGCTTTGGTGAGGCTGATGCGGGTGTGGCAGCGGCCGTCAAGCCATTTGGCCTTGGAATGGTGATAAGAGATTTCCCTCTGAGATATGATTCTCTCTTCATTCTGCAGTCAAGACCAGTCCCATCAGCCAGCCCGAACTTTAGCATTAGAGTACAAGTAGTAGAGGTGTTGTGATGATATACCATATTCTATCCATCAACTCGAGAAGGGCCTTCAAGTGGGTCGGCGAAACCGCCAGACAACATCACATCGGTCTCACCAATACAACTTCAACCAGCGATCCCACAGATACTATTGGGTCCTTTCTCGAGGTTTGAGAAGAAGCCTGACTTTGAAATCACGAGAATTCCGTTCCATTATGACAGAATGAGAGTGAGAGAGGGAACGGAGCCTTGGGCTCTGGGCCAACTTGCCATGACACTGAGGAAGATCTTGGCTACACAATAAGGTACGTGTACTTTGCTTCCGCTCTCCAACTCTCTAAGGTCTCTCCGTGTCCCAATGTCCAGAGACTCATTCGTACGTATGATGTAATAGGGGTCAATTTTAAGGGACCTCCAAACAGACACGGAACAACGGACGGACGAACTGGCGCCAAATCTTAGTTAGTGAGCAGAGCACGTTCAATTGTCCGCAAAATTGAAGAAACGCGTGAAGGTCAGAAGGCCACGTGGGCGTCCTGAGGGAACGACAAGGCAAGTGTTTCATTCTATTCGACCACAGTGATTGCCGAGTTACTCGAGTGACTCTGATTTAAAGTCCTGACCAAAAGGGGTGATGGGTGTTGTCGAACTATCATTGGGCACTGCGAGTCGGTCCATGATGGGTTATTAAGAGGCCAAACTTTTTCAATATACTCATCGAAATCTGCTGCAAAGTTATCTAATAAATAAGAGACAGACGAAAAGCCTTTTCCAATTGGCAGGCAATCAAGGTCAAAATAGTTTTGCGCTATCATGAATTTTCTCGTTGGTTTTAATGCTGAAAAAATCCGAAATCCGATCTGAAGTCGCGAAAGTATTCCAGAATGTCCAAGTTGGGCAATTTAGAGAGAAAAGTTTTGTTTAGAGATCCTACTTATTCCTTTAGTTTAGCGTACTTTTATTTTACAAGTGCGACTCCTACTACAAAGGAGACGAGCAGCTTGTACAGTACAGTAGATTAAGCCAGAAAGCCGAGTTAGCAATAAGACAAGGGATTCTTTTTGCTCCAAACTTTGTAATTGCCAAACAAAGGCTCAAGTGAGACTGAGAAATAAACGAGAAAGAAAGAAAGAGAGAGAGAGAGGGGAAAGAGAGCCACTGGAAAGTTCAGACAGATTTTTTGTCATTAGAATAAGTTGCTAGAGAAGTTGGCGAAGCAATCTCCAATAATATGCTAGCAACCCTTTCTCTCAAACAGATTTAGCAATTTCCATTTCCATGGCAAAAAGAAGTCTCAGATTTCTTTTTTTTGGCTAGTCATTTTACTTAAGACTCTTTGTACTAAGGGAAAGCAATGGAAAACTTGATATCTTTCAATGAGAGATTCTCTAAAATTGAGTTAAAACTCCAGTGCCGATGTTAACCTTCGTTGATTGAATCAAGTTTGTTGGGCTTAAACATGCCCGACATTTTCCTTGAAAAGCCTAAAAAAAGCGCTGACAGTGGTTCAAAAGGCGATCTTTTTGCTCCATAAAGGTGCTTATATTCGGTAGAGAGGAGGGTATTTCCGGAAGATTACACTTCCTCATCCTCGTCAATGAGATGAGAAGCTTCCAAAGATGTTTCGAGATCGTCAAGGTTGAACTCTCGCCGAGCTTTCATAAAAAAGTCAATTGGAAGGGGGAATTCTTGGGCGAGCTATTTTTATTTGGCCATCGATTCAATGAATTAAAAGCCAAAGAAACAGGAAGCAAAAGACGAAGCTGAAGAAGAGTCCCGTGGCCCATTTTCACGGCCAATTTCATTTATTGAAAAGAATTCGTGTCTCTTGGAGGCAAACATTCCACACGGTGCTTTACGAGAGTGCCCGATCACCTTAACACTGAGAAAATGTATCCAATTGCAGAGACAGGGGACATTTCTCGCAAGTGGTCCCTCATTTGTAACGTTGATAGTGGATCGTCAATAAGTGGGGATGGGTGAGTTTCTTTTAGTGTGATAATCAAGAGAACAAATGGGCTAAAACACTTTTTGAAAGTGATTCGGAACTGGCAGGGATCTCTTGAGATGCTGTGACCCCTGGCTGGCCTCTCTGGCCTTGTGCACTTCAAGCTATAGCCTTCATAAATTACACGATTCACGAGAGCAATCGACGGAAGACCAACAACCTCCTTCTCGGCCTTGGATTGAGCCAAGCACCACTATCAACAGCAACAACAAATGAGCAGCATTTTCATTCGACATTTATGGCTAGCTTAACGATCTCAAAGCTATGTGTTCTTCAAGGCCCTCCCTGGCCTCTCTTTCTCTCGTGGATCGTCTTGGCCTTTCTTCGTCGCTCCCGTTGATTGTGTAGATTTGAGTGGAGAAGAAGCCTCCCTCTCTCCTCTCCATGTTATCATTATTTCCATTTATTTTGAGTTATATGCCCATCGGCCAAGGATGGACCCCCCACTCGTTCATTCATCGTGTTCCTTTGGGTTTCTGGTATTTTGTTTTGGTTGTTTCTCACATGCCGCTCTTAGATTGCCCCCTTGCCCCTTACTCTTGGCCTTTGCCACTATCAAGTCCGTTCGTTGGTTTCCTTGCATCAAGACCACCGAACCATTCTCACCATGGTCAATGCAAGAACCACCGAGTAAGAACGAACGAATCAGAAAGAGGAATGGCAAAAGAAATATTTGACCCTGACATATCTTTTCTTCATCGTTGCATTCACCGAGACGAACTCTTACGGACGTAATAGTTGTAGCAGTAGTAGTAGTAGCTCCATCCAGTGGCCACGAGGAAAATTGAACCGAGCAAAGGTCAGAAGAATGACCTTTCGGATCAAAGCGAAAGAGATTGATTAGAGATGAAGTGCTAAGAATGACTACGGGGCATAACTTTTGAAATAGCCACCATACACGCACAGCAACAGTCCTTTCCAAGATTGGTAAGGGAAAGGAAGGTCTTACTTTCTCTCCATTGGATGTATCAACTCGTTATTTCTTTCTCATTTTTATGTTACTTTTTCGATCAACAAACCTCAACAATCCTATTTCTGTAATAGAAGTACTACATCGCCGTTTACCCGGTTCTTGCATTCAACTAGTATGTAGAACGTATTGGCCGTTTCCAATCCAATGAATGAACAAACCCATCCAGGGATGTCAGGTGCTGGACTAGATCAGGATATTGATCACATCGCCTTCAGACCTGTGATCTATGACCCGCACAAACAGGAGCTTCATGGCCAAAGGGTTTCTCAATAGACCTACTTTTATACAAAGAACAACGGGCTGTGTTTTTTAAGAAGTGGCTCACCACTGCAATTGGAAAACCAATGAAGGTCCAATGGAAGAAACCATTTAAACGCTTGGCACTTCCTCCTCCTTCTCTTCGTCGTCAAGTGCATTACTCCTTTCCTCTTTCCAGTCCAATCAATCTTCCTCGATTCTGTCCCCTAGATTGAGTATCAAGTTCCACAATTTGCCGTTGGCCAAGAGCCGACGAAAGTGTCGTCACCTGTTTTGTTTGAGCAATAAGGGAAATGGCCAGGACCTTTCTTGGGTATTGCCTATACGTATTGTCGGTCTGTGTCCAGTTCAAGAGCTGATGGCATCTCTCTCGTTCTGTGCTTCGGTTTTCACTAGTTCCACATCTCTTCACCTTATCTCGCGCATTGAAAGCGAATTGGCGCTCGCTCAAAAGAAACGTTGGAAGGAGATAAATGATTCTTTTTTCTCCTTGCCCATTGGACTTTATCCGAAATGGACGGAAAAAGTCATTGTCTCGGGCTTGACTTGGGCTTGAAGTACATAGAGCCCGCTAAATCGTTGATCAAATTTAATTCTGAAATCATCTAATGCATCATGTATTTCATGTGTTCCACTTTTGTTCCAGGCAAGTTCCATCCATCCGCATTTCCATTTGGTATTGTTCAACAATACCAGGGTAAGCAGAAAAAAAACTTTTGGAGCGTCTTTTCGTTATTTTTACCGCTTTTCTACTCATTAGTATTCATTCTGGAGTTCCTCCTCCAATCTTTGAATTGGGGGATCACTTCCTCCCCTTTTTATACCCTCGATCCATGATGTTCCAACTTTTTTTATTATATGTTATAAAGAGAGGGGAGGGCAGCATTTAACATTTATTTTGTCTCAACGAGTTGGTCTTTCCTCGGCTGATTTCAGGATATAATTTGCAGTAAAAGACCAACCTCCTCATTGAATACAAAGGAGATCATTTGAATTTTTCAAGAATTAATTCTCATCCGAATTTTACGATCCAACTGAATATGTGCTCGGCTCGTTCACTCCTCATTCTAAATTTAAATTGTGCCCAAATATCATGATGAGCGAGCGATCTTCTCGATGCCGCTCTTGATCTCATCTGAAAAGAACTCCTCCAACTTCCAAGGTCCGTGTATCGTCAAGTATCTTGTAAATTAGTTGTGTCATCTCAGACGTACGAACCATCTGGTTGAAGGGCATGTTACAAGGATGTCTAAAAGTGCTCTAAATGGCAAAGGAAGGCTCAACTTAGATTCAGATCCAGAGAGCGATGATCTTGATGAGTCAGGGGCAGGCGAACAGGAACCCGGTCAATCAGATCTCCAATGGCTGATTGCACCGCATTGTCTTTCGAGCAAGCCATGCTCACTCGGCCGTGATCGAACCAATACATACATACATACTGTACTAGGGTGGATTATGGACTGGAACCCTCGTGAGCTACTGTAATGAACGTTCATTTGCAAATGCAGCTTCACTTGGCACTATCTCACAAGCCAAACTTTTCATACATGAGCATGATGTCTCGTCCGTTCATTTTAGTAGATCGACTGGAATGGATGAACTTAGTCGTAGGTAAACAGACTTCTATGAAATGAAGGTCATGAGTGAAACCCTGGTTTCTGTTTGATTTGGAAGATTACATTTTCGGGAACGACCTTTAAGTCGATGGGATCAATTTGTATTGGATATTTGGTTAGTTTGTTATGGTCCATGCATATCAGAGGGGGAAAACTGCCTAACGATATACGTAAAGCACTTGATGGAAGTAATTGGGTGCCCATTTATGTACATGGGCTTAAAGGCCTTTCTCCAAGTGCTTGTTGCCTTGTTGCAATTGTTGTTCATGTTGATCCCATTTCATTTTGGAGCGTCAACCAGGCCAAATTGGGGCGTCCCTAATGTACTGCAACCTAACTCCTAAAGGTAACCGGTCCGTTGTTCCAGTGAATACCTAATGAGTTGGTGCCTTACAACTGCAACACATCTTGGATTGCTCGACATCTTGAACGCTAAAGTTTGGCCAAAGATCATCGTGCTCTGTTCCGACCATGAGAAACAAACGCTAATGCAAGTGCTCTTTGTCTCACGATCAGAAAGGTGCATTTTGCAACATCCGTGCGGAATGAGATCCTTGTGGAAATATGCAAAAGAGGATCATCTCATAATGCATCGATAGGATCTGCAGCCCAAAGACAGAGAGTTGTCTTTGATCTTATGCCAGTAGGCAATAGCCATTTCTCATCATTCTTACCTCCTCTGAAGGCTGCACTTTCACCTCATTTTCGCATAACTCATGGGAATTTCCGGAGCTCCTCGTTAAGTCAGGCATGAAAATCGGTCCCACTCTTCAGAGATGATCACTTTCTTTGGATCTGGCGAATGAATTTAGTACTCATGGAGCGTAATAACGGCTCGATATATTGGGTAATCTGTGGATGGTTGTAAATCTGCTCGCTATTCCATAAATCCCTCTCGACAACGGAGAAATGGTGTTAGTTAGATCCTCTCCTTCTCGACTACCAGACACTAAAGACAACAACAACAACAACAACAACAACAACAACAAGGCCGAGCATGTAGTGAACAGGATGAGCCTAACTGTGGAGAAATTGTATCAGATTACTTCTAAT
The DNA here is from genome assembly GCA_010645155.1 of Tigriopus japonicus. Classification (NCBI taxonomy): domain Eukaryota; kingdom Metazoa; phylum Arthropoda; class Copepoda; order Harpacticoida; family Harpacticidae; genus Tigriopus; species Tigriopus japonicus. The sequence goes on along the minus strand of CM021317.1, from coordinate 4,194,586 downwards.
AAGTGGGGCAATCTCTGCTCTAACCTCCATTTCGTGAGCAGAGTTGCCTGAGAAAGCGGCCAAACTACACCAGGAAACGAAAGGCTCGCTACAATTTCGACCGGAACCCATTTCAAGGCTCGGGATTCTCGTCAGGCTTGCCTCATTGAACCTGGGGTAAAAAGTTCCCCGTCAAAATGAAATGGAACAAAGGCTTCTTGGGCTTTGACCAGAATCTGGGCCGTTTTACCAGATCAATTGCTTTCAGGGTGCATTATGAGATCCTGGGCCACTTTTCCGAGGAAACTATATCTCTCTTTGAGACCTTTAGCTTAAGCACAAGGGCAAAATCCAATGGATAAATTTGCTCTGCAATAACCATATTTCAAAGAGTGTGAAAGAAGCCAGGCCACGCAGACCTAACGGAGTACATACAAAAGGAGGGGGCAGAATGAAAGAGGGCAGCCAATTTTATGCTCCACCCATTCTAAAGGGACCTCGAGAATCACAACGAACTGCCTAGTTTTCCGCATTATGCCATGGCAACGAAACGAGCATGAGGTCACAGAATACCGAGGTTAATTGAAATATCATGTGCCACAACAGCATGCCAAATCTCGGTGATTCAAGATGTTTCATGATTGATAAGCGCCCGCTTAATTAAATTTGGTGCTCGCAAAAAATGGCAATGGGAACAATAAATAAAATTGCTAGCGCTAAATCGCTTTAGGAGCCGTTAAGAGGAGGCAGTCAGTTCCTTCTCCTCCAGATGAACGGCTCGTTACACTAGCTCAAGAAAGTGAAGGCCATTCGGTGCAAAGGCCAGGGTCGGAGAAATTAAATCTGCCCCATTTGTTCCCTCCTGAGCATTCCGACAGTTCCAGACGTACGATTTTGATTTATTTAATGCCTTCTCCGACAACTTTATCCTCAAACACATGTTCAGATTTTTCAATATTTCACGAGCCATCGTTTCCATGCTTGAAAATTTGATTCATGGCCAAGTGTTAGGGAAAAAGGTGATACCCAGAAACGGAAAACAGATAGAAAGAAATAAAACGCTTTAAACCCTTGAAGTTTGAAGGTAAATGGAGAAATATGGCCCCATGCTTGCACTCGTGGGTTTGTTGCATCGGCCTAATTCAAGCTTCTCAAAGCCAAGTTTTGAAAATCTTTCGGTAATCTCCTCTCTCAAAATGATGGTCAAGGTCGATTTGGAGTTCGGAAGGCCGCCACCTCAAAATGACTCTCCTATCTCGAGAGGGCCAAGGTAAAAAAAAAAGTTTTTTCATCACTCAACTCTGACATTGAGCTGGAAGAACTTGCCTTGTCGTTCTTGGCACGCTGGAACATCCCAAGAAATATTTAGGCGAATTAACAAAAGTGCTCTTCTATTTCTTTCCGTCATGCGGCAGTTTGGAACCACTCCAGATTTTCATATTTGGTCCCACTCCTCTATCTCTCAGTCCTGATACAATTTGGTTCCAATGCAACCCGGAGCTGTTCCAAAAAGTTGGCTTGATCTTGACCCAAAGGTCCATATTTGTAAGAGGAGGAGGAGAAGCTAATTGAATTTTGTTGTCATCCCGTGCAATTCAATGCTGCGATGGACCACCAACAATTGTACCTTCAGAGAGCATGCTGGTACCTTTTTGACTTTGGGCCTCCACAAAAACAGAACAGAACTCTGTTAGCAAAGAGACCCTCTTTATAGGTTATTGCATCTTTCAGTGTCTCGGGTCGGTTGGGCTCTTTGGCTCAACACTCATACATTTCTATATATTCGAATAGACGCGGGTGGTGTGTAGATCTCTCCAATACTTTGGCGCGTTTCTCCGCCTTCTCGTCCCGGTTTCTCGTTGCCCCAACCGCTATTCAGACTCGAAAAAGTTATCAATACTTCTTCTTGTAAAACTTTGCTTGTTTTGAAGCCTTGAGTGTGACGTTGTGGGCGATTCTCATACGTGAGTTCAGCACCCTCTCACACACTCACTCACGGATCAATCATAAATAAGCAAGTGACGAGAACCACAGAACGATGGAAAATGGTCCAAGTCCAAGAAAAGTATTTCTGACTAGCAATGGGAATGAGGTTCTGTTCGTTATGTTAGGAGTGCCAGTACGTATGTTCAGAAGAATTCTAGAGACCATCATCGCCAAAGGGTTCTTAGCTCGTTGAGATAGGTGTGTTCAAGTATGGCTCAACCTTGACTAGGGATATGGCACCTAAACTTTTCCCCTCTCTCTTTCTCCAAGTGCAAGAAGGAGTTTTGGTTGAGGGAAGGGGCATCATTTTTTGGTGACTGCTTCGACATAAAAACTACCAACGTGGAACAAAAAAGAACGGGAACATGATCCCCACATCCAAATAAATGTGAGAAAAAACATGGCACACCACGTTCTGTCTGATTCCTTGGAAGACATAAAAACGAGGGAACAATTTGTGAAAAAGCCAATTCAATGTTGAGCGAAAGGATAAGATAAAAAAGGAAAGGGAGAAAAATATCTCCATCAACATTATGTTGACGTTGCAAGTGTGCGGTAGATTTAAAATGGATCGGGCCCAAAGTAAATTGGGCCCATTTCCCCTGTCCTCCCATTTGACAAATGATTTCATCAATTTCGGCGCCCTCAATTGACGACTTCTCATCAGTCGTGCTTCGGTGACTGTGGAAATTAATGTGGAACAATAATACGACAAAAAGAGAAAAAGAGCTCCAATTCCATCTGATATTCCAACCAATCCATATTTTGGGTGAGACAATAAGGACCACTTTAGTGAGGGGTGTTGTTGCTGCACTGAACTGATAGCTGGCCGCTAAAATATCTACTCAGCGGCATCATGAGGCAATGAAATTGTGGCTGAGCCTCCAAGAAGTGGCTCCATGATCGTAAAATATGAAGAGGCCAGCTAAAAGGCTCCACTGGGTCCAGTTTTGGGGGCCCAAATGCGCTTTTGGAATCGGCCTTTAAATGTAAATCGCAAAACATTTCTTCATACAAGCTTGAGCATACTTTGGCTGTGCCGTAAAAAGCAATGAATTCGTCATAAGTGCCCGACTCTAATCCCGCCCAACGCATTTCTTCCCCATATGGGATGGAATTAGAGCTCTCAAATCGCAATCTTGGGATATATTTTACGAGACACTGACAAAACAATAGCGATCATGATGAATTCTTTGAGGAGCTCAATCATTGTGTTGGGTCTGGGTCTTATATTTGATCATTTGAAAGCACTTTATCCTCTTGAAGTGGTGAAAGTGGGCGATTGGGTGGTTTACCACTACAGAGGTAACCACTACACACTGTACGGTAGACAAAACTTTCAAGAGAGTTGCACAAACTTTTTTTTGAAACAGTGGAGCTGAAGGTTTTTTTTCTGGTCCACTCAGCGATTTTGCCATAAAATTGAATTGAGGAGGAGGCTGAGAGGGGAGGAGGAGTTTCCCAAGGAGGAACCTTGGCGTGTTTTTCGTCTCCTTATCTGAAGTGGTCCATCCAGATTCTTTGGCCTTCTGGTGTGGTTGGGCAACCCATCACCGCCACCAGCACCATCATCATGATTGCCCTCCCCATCACCATCGCTGAGCCTTCATAAAGTAACGAACTTCCAGATATCTGTTACCATAGAAAGGAACAGAGATCAACCTGGAGCTCAAATATGGCCAAGAAGATTTGGGAGCACAAAGAAGACGGTGTTGGTCTTCCTTGCTGCTCGAAAGAGTGAAGAGTTTTCATGCACCATAAATTCAGGTTGCTGTCTCACCCGCCCTTTCCTCGACCCACCTACCTACATAGCTACCAAGAGGATCTGGATCCATCGAGTGTAGCCCCATCGTAGTTGGTGGGACCAAGTGAAACCCTGAATTGGGTTCCCTCGCTGCAATGTCGGTTTTGAAGATATTTTCAGAGGTCGTGAAATCTCCTCTATCCCCATGTGCTCAGTACTTAGAGCGGTGCATTAGGGCACATCTTTGAATGGAGAGTCAGTCCCCTGAGTAAGTTGGTTTTGGCTGCCTATGGATGTTAGGTGATGGTTCCAAAAAGAACTTGAGGAGGATCTCTTCTAGGCCCGCAGGTCCATTAGACCCCACTGCAAGTTTATCTATGCAACTCTCATGTGTAGTAATAACTCATAGTTGCAGTAAATCATCTCTAGCGAATATAATGGAACTGAAGGTCTCCCCTCTCTCTTTTTTCATGCCCGGGAAAGACCATTTTGCTTGGATGATGGGCCACTAAAAATCTATTTCCCTCTACCACCCTATTTCATCCTAGGAGCCAAGTCTGCGTGTTTCCCCTCTGAACGGTTTCCCCTACTGGGAAATGACAGAAAGACAATTGCAAAAGAGTCCAAACCATTATGCAGAGTGAAAGAGCACTACGGTAAACATTAAGCACTGTTCCTGCAAATCAAGTATTGTCAAGTGTGAATACAGAAATGAGAGACGCCGTCAGAATTGCTTCCAGTACCATCACCACCACCAACAACAATAGTTCTGGAATTCCCTGCTTTCACTTGACAATGTTGACCAAGTGACTTGTTGTTCCAATTGTTACACAAGGCTGCTTGTTTTCTCGGTCATAGCTGAGCTGTCGTGGGTGTTGTCCTCTATACGATCTGGTAGATCCACAATGTGCACAATAGCTAACAGAGCAGAGAAGGGACAGGGGACAGTATAACTACAACTGTAACAAGACCATTGTGGACTTTATTGTGGCCAAACGAAAACAAAGAAAAGAGATTGTCCACGGTGGACGTGGTAGCAGGAAAAAGAAGACGAAGAAGTGACAGTACACTATAGAGTCACAAAGGCCACATGCCACTCAAAGGACATTATAAAATGTTCTTACCATTCAACCACGCCCCATGCCAAGTGCTTCGAGGGAAACAAAGCCAAACACAAACTTTAACCACCCACCAACGGCACCTTAGGAGCCCCTAATGGGACGAGTTCCTCTACGTGTTGACTAAATTAATCACTTACTATTGACTTTCAATTGCTCTTTAGCGCTTTGTGCAATCATGTTCCGGGAAAGGATCTCCCCTCCCATTGCACGTGATGGGTAGTAATGGCTCACTCTGTCCGTTTGTTTTACAACAAGAACGAACTCGGCATCTCCAATTGACCGAGACTTGATCCCCATGGCTTTGTTTTTGCCCCTTTCCTCTAATGGGCACTTCCTGAAACAGATGGACCAGAAGTGGGTACATGTTGTCGGTCGGGCCTGGGTCGGAGAGAAATCCTGAAAACCGCGGATAAAGTCTTGAGAGTCCTTTGCTTAATTAGATAATCCTCTCGACTTTCACCTTAGGGTTTCCCTTCACGACTCCATCCACTCTGACCGCCAGACCCGTGATTTACATTCCACTTCGTCCCGTATTGCGGAAATTGCCCCTGAGTAACCAAGACAACTCTCTAAAGCGCAATGCAATCCACTTGTTTTGCCATCTCCTTGGAGAAATTCTTGGATTTTCGGTCTTTGGAATGACTAACCCCGTACTCATACTTGACAAGGCGAAAAAAAATCGGGGACCGTTTGGGAGTACATGCAATTTTGAGTTCTATCTTAGTCCTGAATGACGAAGAAGAGTTGGTTCTGGGGCCCCCTAGAACCAAGTAAGAGAAGGAGATTGGAAAGAAGGTGCCGTAAAAGACAACGGGAAAAAACCCTAACCAAATAGAGAGCCCTTTATTAGATTAGCTTCTTAACAAGCTGAAAAGGATGTGGGAGTTCTGGGAGTGCCCGCTTGATCTCATCCTCAATGGCGTCTTGGAATAGGTCTGAAGCAGCTGCATGAGGGGGAGAAGTTGAAGGGACAAAACACATAGAAAGAGTCCTAGTAACGCCATGCTTGACAAATGTGTTGTGCATCACAGGAGAACCTGATAAGCTGGATGCCTTTTTGTTTCTTTGTTAATATTTTAGCAGAGCGTCGGAAAGTCAAATTGGTTTCTCACCCAACTTTGTTTGCCTTATCTCCTTTCAGAAGCTACTGTGATTGGACGAGGATGTTCTACCAAGGACAAAGTGTTCTACCGAGAATGCGAGACACACTCCTACGGGGATTCGGTGGAGAAGATGTGCTTCTGCTCATTCATGCTCTGCAATAGTGCCCCCGCTGCCTCGCCCCAGGTCAGATGTTCAAGCCTCGTCACCCTTCTAGCCCTCACTGCCTTCTGGACAATATTCTACAGTCTCCAGGGCCCTGGGGACGACATCCTGTGTTCCAGATCCAATTATCGGCCGGATCAATTAGACACTAGTGGCCTCTGTTCTTCGACTGGCAGTAATGGCAGCCGTGAAAAATGGCAGATGAGGCGGAGGAAGCGACGAAGAAAAATGAGCGCCAAGTTCAAATATGTTGACCCGTCTTCCAGGGATCAACAGCTTATACCCAATAGTGCTCCAGGTTGTTACTCATCTTCAATAGTGCGAATGAAGGATGAAGTTTCATGCCATTGTTCGTTGAAGCTCCTTCTGAGGCTTGTTGATCAGAAACTCATGCTGCCCTCAATTCTCAGTGAAATTCGCTGGCATAGTAGTAGTCCGTGCAATTGTGATGTTACTGGATCTCCACTTCAGACACAATTCGAACCAACACAGACATCCACAGACTCGCCTTGGACCAGCAGCGCGTGACTTCCGTAGCGATTAACTCGTCCATTTTAGCGCCTTTCCATTCTAGGTCGAGACTCATCCTAAATGTCATGTGGAATTGTGTACGTACACTTCGTGAGTTGTGCCCACAAGGTTCACTGCCGCCTGCCATCGCCCATCACCACCCCATCAATCAACGACAAGGCATAATCAGTCACCTTTTTATTAAATAATACGACATAGATTGGACTAAACATCATCAGCATTACTACTGCTATTATTATTATTATTACTCTCCAATGCTACTACAACTAGAAAAAAATCTCCCACTATTTCTACTATTCTACTTTTGATTTTTCATTGATATCACCTGTATCTTTAACGTTTAGTCGCCATTACTCATTTGCATTCTTCCGAGCGTAGAAATTGAACGCCTTTTATTAGAAGATCAACAATCAATCACTCTCTTTTTCCTTTGATTCCGTCTTAAAAATTGCTTCCTGAGCAAGCAAACAAAAGAACGATTGCGGGGAATGTTTGAACCTCTCTCACGCAACCTGCCCTGCTCCACCCGTTCCCAAAGTGATAAAATCACTGCCAAAGAAATAATGCCAATGAAATAGAATCTTCCATGAGCAAAACTAATAGACAACTAATGAACCAAACATCACAACACCCTTCACAAACTCTGGCAATGCTCTACTTTTACGCATTGGGAGTATTCAAGCACATTTTTTGTTGCCAAAGGCAGTGTCTCCCTCAAATTGGCGAAGGGTCCCCCACCATTCTTCAGGGGTTGCGTTGTCATTCATTTTCCAACTCTAGTCACATTCGAGTAGGTAGGCGATGATTACTTTGGCTCGAATTTCGTCTCCAGAGAGCAACCTCTACCAATTTTTATAATTATATTCGATTATTCATCCTTGCCAATGACAAATAATAACGATTATTGATGAAGTGCTGTTATATCACTTGAAACCACAATAAACCAATATTAAGACCCGATCTTATTTTTTGAATACAATTGAAAGGTCAGCAGCATTTATAAAAAGGTCAAGTAAATCTAAGTTTTAGGCAAAAAAACTACGCAACCTCGATCAAAACAAGTCGCGAAAATTCTCGCTCCGGGAGAAAATCCGGTTTTCACCCGCTTCCGGACGCGGAAAGTAATCAAGATTGCGTCTATTGAATTCTCTGCGATTCGGCGCCCCAAATTGCCGGTCTGACGTATCTGTAGGCCTCAGAAGAGGCC
>CM021317.1:4125178-4176656 GCA_010645155.1 Tigriopus japonicus | reverse complement strand
TGACCAAGAGGCAAAAAAAAGGGAATAGAGTCTCACGATTCAAAACGTGGAGTGTACACAGGATTAAGAGACCCTGTCCATGTAATAACTTCTTTCACTTTTTATGCAAGTTCTATCAATGTTTGGTATTTCTTTTTCATTTCATTCTAGATCCATTTATTCTAACTTCAAAAGTTGTGTTCTTGTAAAGCACGAAAATTGCATTGGTTTGTCACTACGGTGTCCAAAAGTCCACATGTCTGAAAGCTTCCCCAACTCCTTTTTGAATGTCTGAAATTGGTCGCTCTGATTCATGGCCACAAATGTTGCTCTTGTCTTCTCCTTTTCCCCTTTTTCTCCTTCCTCATATGTAGAGGGTGACTAATTTTGAAACTGAAGTTGACATTTTAAACTTGTAATAACTTTTAAATGAGGCAAAAATCTCGATGTCCTTAAAATTTAAGACTGTTTTTTGAAACAATAATTAACAACTTACTGTTAACTGCTACCAATTTCAAACCACCGAGGATGTACGAGAGGCATTACAAAAGTGAAGACTGTATTTTCGGAATTTCTTTGCCTCTACACTCCAAGAAATGCTATAAATGCCGCTGGAGGTCGCTTTTTTCGACTCTCAATAATGAATGTACACTGTAGAAACAATATGAATGTAGTTGATGCATAAAGCTGGTTATCTCGGCATCAATTAATGAGACTTTTAAACAATTTCAAAATCTTAACTTGAACAAAAACCACTTGAATAATAATTGGAGCTTGAAGCAAACATTCACGCCTTTGATTTGCCCTTTGAGGTTAGTGGGAATTTCAAGGATACAAAAAGATGTTTGGATTCTTGTTTCCACATCAAGAGGTCATTTCATTCCATGTAGATTGTGGAAAACGCAAAGGAAGAGAGTCTTCTTTGATTACCATTTAATTCATTAATCCACACAATACGAGTGATAAATCACGAGTTCGTATTTTGCAAAACAAAAAGCTATGTTATTACTTGAATTACAATAGAAAAATCATTGCTTAAATTGTGCATGCTCAAATTTGAAAAGAGCAATTATTTCGGGATTTCTAATGAGAAACATGTCTTGCCAACAGATGCATGTGTACTTATATTTGATAAATATCTTTTGCTCTGTTTAAGGATATTCATGGCCACAAATGTTGCTAAAAAGCTTGCATGAAGTTCCTTGTATTAACACAGAAGCCTGGTTAAATGTATGTTGGAATCGCTTTGCAGAATTTAAGTACTTTTGGGGATTTTTGTCGAAAAATACAGTATTTTTCACTTTTTCGTCAACTGCGAAAAAAATGGAAGATCTATCTCTGGCGAATGTTTATGCTTTTGAAGTAAATTTATAATGAAACAAATTCATGTAAATGTGCTTCCATTCTTTCGCTTGTTTAAGTGTTCTAATCATGGAAACAGTTTGGACCCGAATTCAATCAGGATTGGATGGAATCTCAAAGGAATACTTTTAACAACATTAGCCAACTTTCACGCTTTAAAGGTCAGTGGTTCTTTTGAAATTTTAACCTTAAAATATTTGTGTTTCAGATTTTTACTATCCACGCTCGAAAAAAAGTAATAAAGGCGAAAGAAATTGTTGGGTTCCAAGGTTTTTATTGAAATACTCACACATTCTTGACCCTGTTTTCTCTTACTTGATACCTTGGCATCTTGGATCAGGGCAAGTGTGCCACCGCATTTGTAGATGTTCCTATTTTTCAGGGCGGAGATAAATCGTAATATTCCTTAGTAATTGAAGGTCCATTTCTCTGACTTCCAGTATTGAAAAAGTCTTTGAGAAGATCATGAAGTCCTGGCTTGTAGATTATTTGAAAGTCCATGATTTCTGGACCGCACGGTTTTCGAACTCATCACAGTAAAATCCCCGAATTGGTTGACCATATTGAGCAAATTATTGTCGCCCTTGAAAGTCATCTTTCAGATGATAAGAAAATGAAAACTCATTTCAAAACTTTTTTACAATATTACCCTAAATAGCCGTTTCAGAACTGGACATTTTTGAATAGAAATTGGGCATAGTAATAAATATCTATTTCTACTAGTAAGGAAAAGCGGAACTTACAAAGAAATAATCGAAGTCATCAGCATTTTGATTGGTTTGGCTGCATTGTTGGATCGGTTCCTGAGTTTGTAGAACCTACTCCGGAATGGTCCTTGATTTTTCGGACGTCTGTCTTAATATTAGTCGTTGACAAGCAACGTACATGTGTTGGATTTTCTTCGCTGAACATTTTTCCCGCCATCATCGGCCAAAATGGAAGGTTGAAAAACTCATAAATAAAAATATACTTCACCAAAAATCCAGTATGCAAAATTCATCTTGTAGTCATCGATGCTTGAGAAAATTTCAACGGAAAGGCTATTTTGTTTTTCACTCAACCTCACCCTACACTGCGTTTTCACATTTGCAACCCACAAATAAGGCTTTCCTTAGAGCTTCTTTTTGTATCATTTGTTCTTGTTTTTCAATACGTATCGACATTGCGAATAACCTACCGCCATTCATGGCCTAGAGTGGCATCCATCTCCCATCGAAATGCTATTCGTTGAGTGGGGTTCAGGCACTTCTTTTGTCATTGTTGAAAACCTATGGAGCCGTTGTGTATGGTTGGCAATGGCTGTGGGTGGCTCTCATATTATCTCTGGTCTCGACAGACTGGCTTCAAACAATGACAGCATCCCAGGCAAGTCGATCTTGGGTCTAAGAGGATAATTATGTGCATCCAAGCATAGGAGGCACTCCTTGGATGAAATACAATGGAAATCCGCGGCCAGATGGGAGAATCAGATCGCTTCTAAAAAACCTCCGTATTTCCAGTTTGTATGGAGATCACCCACCATAATATTGGTGCCGGTATTTGTGTTTCCTATTAGGCGTATGATGAATCACTTCAGACGGTTTCTGAACATGTTTATTACTCATTTACCATGTTTACGAAAAAGAAAAAGACGTTTGGTAGTTTGGTTAGGACTGACGACTAACATGGGTAATCAGCAACGCAGTTTTGTAGCATAATAATAGAACTTAACAAAACAAAATCAAAAAGATGGGACGATAGAAACTCCTTTGGCCATTCATACCCAAGGAGGTACAAATTTTAATACACCATAGTTTGGTTGTAGCTTTAGTAGTATAGCAGCATGCTGATGTTTCGGAAGATCGTCTGGCTCTCACTCATCTCTGCAGAATATAAAATCACTCATAATACAAAGCAGCTTACACAAAATCACTTTCAATGAATCTGAATTCATATCCAAATCCAAATAAGTTCATAACTCCCGCCGAAAAGAGCTTCTTCGTCTGGTCTGGGCAGAATTGTCGTTACTCGTCAACAATGAACACTGGTCACCCTTGGGTAGCGTGAAACCAAGACATTCTTTTACGCCACCTTTGGGCTGATTGTCTCAAGCGCAACCGGAACAAGTTTCCAACGCGAGCCAGAGGATGATGATGAACTACAACAATGAGCAGTCATTGAATCACATTTGGGAGCACAAACAATGGCCTGCGATTGGGAAGCAGCCGTTGCCACCGAATCCACATGGACCGTTTGGCCTTTAGGCCTTAAATCATCGCCCAAGAGAGGCCATGAGCTGGGAGTGAAGGTGCTGCTCTCGTTCAGCAGGAGTTGATGAACGCTCATGAGTGTGGCAAGGACAGTGATGAGCAAAACATTGGGACAGATTGATATGGCGGCCCCATTGCAGAGGAAGAAGGAGCAGAAGCACATCTTTTCCACAGTGTCTCCATAGGAATGGGTCTCGCACTCCTTGAAGAACACCTTGTCTTTTGTGGAACAACCTCGACCGGTTACAATGCCTTCTGGAAGAAAAGGGGAAAATAGAGAAAAAATGGGTTGTCTAAGAAAGAGCATGGGCGTAAATGGCCGGGGTTCAAATAAAGGGGAAGGCTAAACTAGTGAGAGAAGGACGGAATCCTTCCAATGAATAACCCAGTCTCAATTGGTATTTCAATACCGGACGTGCACAAACATTCATTCTAAAATGAGAGGAATGCCAAGAATCTACAAATTCCGCCCTTACAAACATATGGGCAGTTCTTTCTTCTGTCTGTCCTTGAGGCTGACTTTGACACTTGAAGTGCAATAAGTCGCTGAATTACATGCGAAAAAGAGAGGCTGAGGTAGTTTTTATCGGAATATTGGAAGGGAATTAACTGACCTTTTTGGTCACATTATTCGTCATTCTGAAGTATCGGGAAACTGTCAATCAAGCTCCGTTGGAAAACACCATCAAGGCGAAAAAGGCACTAAGCCTTGCAAAAAGGTAAAAAACACGTAATCATCAATGCTCCCACCCACATCATTTAACATTAGTAAGAAAAATGTCCTCCAAAAACAAAGCCCTTGTTCCAAAATTACTGAAGGTTTGTATCCTAAGAAACCGAAAACAAAAGAGTGAGCCAACAATTAAAGGATCAAAAGGTGTCGTTGATTTGTTTAAAAAATGCTGGACCTGTCCAATCATCTTTATACAAGCTCTTACTTAATGCATATATCAGACAGTAAAAGTGAGGGAACCAAACTTGTTTTTCAGTGCTCCCTGGAGATTGCTTGATCCCTCACCAAGGTGATATCATCTGGCCAGGAACAAAAGAACTTGTCAAAGAGCTTTAATTAGACAACCATAAAGATCTTTTGAGAAAGCAAAGCCGCAATTCATCGGGAATGCTCGGATGGTTCCATTTTATTGGAACAACAATGATTAGCCTTGTGATGTGGTTGTATTATTAGCAGCCAGAGCCCACACTTCCCTACAACATTTCTCTTCGTCGCTCATTTTCATTCGCTGATGGCGGACCATCGGGGTTCGATGCTGATTCGACAAGATTCAAGATTTATGCAGGGAACAGCATTATGGAAATATCCGCCCGTTCTTCGGATCTTCATGTCCTGTTCCCCTGCCTTCTCTTCCTCAAGCTGTCCTGTGTTCCATGCTCAAGGTCCCGATTTCTTGGAACGAAGCACAATGCTGGGATCAGCTAGATCTATCCTCTGGGAGCTTGGAACGAGTTCCGGGGGCTCATTCTTGAATTTTCCAATTGGACCAAATTGGCAAAATTGGACCGAGTTACTGTTGAATCGGATCGAGCCAACAGCTCAAGCGGGAACAACGCCAAACCTGGTACTTTGAACCCGAATGAAATGGGTGCAAGACCCTACCGGAAACTGGAATTAGCAATGTTCCAAATACTGCAGGTTGTCCTTTTTTTATTGGATGGTGAGTGAACGGTTCAGTTAAGTAAGAGGAAATGTTCCGACCATGTGTAATTGGCAGACACTTCCCGAAGAGATGGGGCAAAATGGTGTTGAACCCTTTTGATCCAATCCGATCAAGAAATCGTTCCTCATTGAGAATCCAACAATGAACAAAGGGCAAAGTTTCTGTTCGTTTCCTTCCCTTCTTTTTCTCTTTCCGTCTTGATCATCATCTGCTCCGTGTGCAATTCTCATTGGTTTTCTTTGGACCATCGACCTCGAAATACTTTCTGGAAGTTTCTCTTTGATCGAACCCGTCCGTCGTTTTCCTAATTGGATAATTTAATCAGGAGACACAAAAAGGTCGGGAGAAAGGGCCCGGAAAAACATTCCTTATTTCCTTTCCAACCAATGATTCGGAACGCTTTCTTCGGGAGCGAGAAATGCTAGATTCCCTTATCCTGACGAGCAATTCTCGATGGATTCCCTTAATTCTAGGGAAGATGAATGGACGGGTGCATTTTGCATCGAATTTAACTTTTGACTTCCAAACTTCGGACGGATAGATGAGGGAAAGGTCTGTACTGATCTCAGTCTCTTGTCCTATTGTGGTTGATTCGCACGGTGTTGGGCCTACTTGCAAAGTTAAATTCTTTACTTTGTTAACTTTTTTGACAGATACAGCTCGCATGGAGAAGGTTACGGGGTATATTTTCACTTGCCAAGCACAATTGAACTCAATAAAGATGCATAACAACACCTCAACTTTAGAACATTGTCGAGGATGACAGCCTAAAGTTGAGCAATCTTGTGAGCTATAAAAAGAATATTTAAAGAAGCCTACTTTGGCATTAATCATTAGTTATGTCTTTGTTCTTTTGCATTGTGCTCTATTTGCCGTAAAGAGATTATGAAAAATACAAAACGTCGAAGTTTCATTGAAGAAGTTCAAAGCCAATCCTCATATGGAAGACTCCCCGCAATTTGCAGAGATGCAAAATCTTAGGACGGCCTTTCCATTCTGGCACTGGTTCAAAGTCGAGCAGAGATTGCTTCAGTTGCCAAAAATCTTGGCTATTATCATTTGTGGTCTCGCGTTCTTTCTCATTTCTTAGAAAGTGCGCCCTATTCATCGTTCTATTAGCAACAACATGTGATAGTTTACCTCTTCCGGTGCTCTTTTTGTTCTCAGGTAAAATTAGAGCCGAGCAAAAAGAACGGCTTGGTTCCCTTTTGACGAGATGGGTTGGCTGGAATCCCGAGTATTGTCGAGTAACCCACCATTGCTCACCACCCCAGGAATGTGGGTGTGTTCCAGGACATAAGTTTCCAAAGTCGCAGCCAATTTACTTTGCATTGCATGACAAAACGTCCTTCTATTTGCCTTTGTTGACTTGGTGGAAGAACTGGGTCTTCAGTGCTCCATTGTCCGTGATCCATTCCGTTCAGTGAGGACAGTCCCTGGTTCTGCAGAAGCTTTTACAAGGTTTTTCCTGTCATAGAAACCCTCCTGGATCCAGAACTGTCCCAAAATTGGATCATTGACGAAATGAGAGCTCTCCCATCTCTGTCCTTTCTGGGGTGAACCTTCAGGACCCACCATGAGGACGGCTCACTTGTCGTAAACGACGACGACGGTGGTTGTACTCATCTTGGCGTGGCCTTTTTTTCAGAAGGCCAACGATCCATATCCTCCTGATCCTCCAATAATCAAATAAATATTCCCCGATTACCATAACAATATTTACTTCTGGGGAGGCCTTAGACATGCAAGGAGCATTCGACCTCCTTGTTCCAGAGCTCTGGTTCCAATCTGGAACAATTTTGTCTTGCTCTCATCTACAACAGCGCCGCCTTGCTCAGTGGTTCCAACAGGCTTCCATAAGGCATGAGACATCTTGGAACGGGAACACGTCACATGAAAGACCCAAGAAAATGAGCGTCATTCCTCAAGACATTTCAAATCGGAGAATAAAAACCCAAGGTTATCTTGGGACGAATCCGAATAATCGAACCAGGTGGAATTGCTCATCCATAAGACTCTAGATTTCAACTGGATTTTTTGGCTGAAACTTGATTGCAACGAGTGTTCTTCAAAAATTGCTCAACTCATTAACTCAAATCAAGATCAACACATAAGAAAATTTTGAACGGAAAGTACAAGTACAGAAAAGAAAAATAAGAAAAGTAAGGTAAAAATAAGACAAAAATGGGAGGGAAAGAGAGTGACAGTTCTCATTTTGCCTATTTTTCAGTTTTACCATGTATGACAAACTTAGTATTGAGTGATAAAAACAGGCCAAGAATTGTTTCATATTGTATTGAAATGTAAAGTGAAACAAAGTTCGAAATCAATCGAAAAAATGTTGGAAAATGTTGACTAAAAACGTCCATGGGGTAGAAAATGCTCAATGTTCAATTTTAAAATTTGGCCCTGTTATCCCCAAAATGCTCTTAAATCATGCAAATGAATGAAAAATTTGAAAAGTTTAAAAAAATGGCTGCAAAATGAAATGAAAATTAATGAAATGAGTACAAAATGATACATAAACAGAGTAGAATCTTTGAAATTCAGAAGCGAAACGACCCTGATTGCTTTTAGTTTTAAATCTACGCTCCGAAAAACTTTTGGAACTGTTAGTCTCTTCTTTGTCTTTTAATTCAGTGCTCCTGAATAAATTGTTCATTTGTTAAACGTCATTTGAGTTCTAATTGAATTCTAGCAATTGCCTTTTAGTAAAGCGAGTCATCGTGTCGGATTTTCTTTGAACTGTTCACAGTCATTTGGCCAACTTTATACTGGTGTAGTTACTTCTGAACTTCCAAGCGTTGGGATGAGTTTTACTGTGCACTTGACAAGCCTAATGAATGCCATTAAGTAAAGATGCTGCCAAGTTCTTCCTCGCTTATCATTTTTTTCAGGCATGGTCGAGAAATGATAAAAAATCGTCACCTACTGTACGAGTACAGTACAGTCGCCGCTTTGGCTCTAATTCCAAATGGACCTAGCCTTGATTTAAGCTTGAAATAGTGAACAAACTTGGTAGTGGCATCTTCCGCAGAAGATGGTCCAAGAAAGTCGTTATAACTGTGCTCATTCGGTCGCACCATCCCTCAGCAACCGCGCACATCAACACCCTCAATATTGCGGTTTTCATATGAATGGCCTCACATTCTTCAATAGCAGAGTCGATAGGGGAAAGAAGACTCCTACTTCATCTGGTTGAAGGTAGAAAGAGAGGGAGGGTAGTGTAGAGTGCTTTCAGATCATCATGGTATATGGTTCCTTTCACCACGCTCGCACTTTTCAACAGGGAACATCTGGCCGAGGACGACCTCTGGAATCGGAACTCTTTTGAAATTGGTCACATTCGGAAGAGGAAGACCAAGTCCATCTTGAACAAGGTCCTTTGACGAATGATCACGTTCGTGCTGGGATCTTTTTTTATGGTAAGTTTTTGAGCCAAACATGTTAAGGAGTCCACGATCCCAGTCAAGTTCGTGTTTCTCGCACTGAACATAAGGACGCCATAAGATTTTATGATCATTGAAATAAACGATCAGGATTTGGAAGAGGCCCTCGTCTACCATATCGGACAGGGTCGCCAAAAAATTATTGATGATTATGAATTTAGGATCTTTGATGTTGATAAAACTGCAACGTGAAGAAGTGATGGGTGTCTTTGAAATGTTTTCAGTTCCAAAGGAACTTTTGTAAGGGTTCAGTCTCAGTTTTTAAAAATGGAGCCCTGTCATTTTTCTATCAAAGATTTAGATAGGAAATGGCAAAGAGTAAGTCAGGGGAGATCTGATCCACATTTTATGGCTTTTAGGCTTCTTGGAACCAACTGTAAGGGTATTACGTAAAACAAGGAGAGACCGCAAGATTTTCCTGGAATAGACCATCAAGGAACACCCAATTCCATTGAAGAACTAGTAACCGAATCAAAGCCGCCCAAAATATAGGTTCTACACAAAAAGTGCAAAATTTGGACGGTCAGTTCATTTTCTCAAATCTAAATTCTTTTCATTTCATTTCTTTTTTCCTTAAATTTCTAATGAAGGTCCATTTTGGCAATCCATTTTGTTAAGAGATTTTCAATTGTACTGGACGATTCATAAGACATGGAACAACAAACCAAGCATTTATATTAGAAATAATTGGACTCATTTTTGAATGAACATGGAAAGATGCGTTAGTGAGCAATCCTCAAAGCAATGTTTTTTTAGATTCCCTGAGCTTTTACCAAGGACGAAAGTTCGCCTTTTCAAATTGATTGTCGTCCAAAAAACTGACTGAAAAATAGTTTTAACTTGTGTTTGTAAAATGATTGGCAAATGAGCCGAATTTAATAAAAAGGGTTGATTGAGTTAGAAGTTGTATAATTTGGTGATTCTCGCTTCTATTGGAACACCAAGTATCCTATTGTAAGTCAATCCAATTTCTTCTTCCATAACAGCTATCCTTTATCTTGGCTTATCGAACTTTCATCATGGCATTATTCTGTTCAGTCCATTCGTCAAGAATGTTCGTGTATGTACTCCAGAAAATAAGTTCACACCCAGAATTGGCAACACTCTGGTGACACTTATTCCCACCACTGCTACTCTTGAAGCATCAGGGGAAATTTGCAAAAATTTCCATTTGCAGAACAAAGGGATAGAAGCAGTTATGCTGATAGTGGTGGTTGCAGTGTCGTGGTAGTGAAATTTGTCTGGAATAATGAATTCCGCTACTTTCCTCTAGAAAATGAGCTACTCAAAATGTGCACCAACTTAATTTCCCGGCTTTGTCGCCCTTGACAGGGATGCCAAGATATGCTTTTGTCCTGTTGTTCAGGGAATGGTTGGAGAACTCCTGCAGTTCTCACATACGGTTCGTGGGCTTTTAAGATTATCAAGTTTCTGGGCTTTTTTTGTCCTAATGCACGAATTATTGGATATTTGATTTTCAACTTTCTTCTACGTACTCAGAGTGGACCATGTCCGAAAAGTTCTCTTTTTTATTTAGTAAAGGGCCGAGAGTACTACTACTCTCTTGACCTTCTGAAGGTCTCTGAAGCATGAGTCTTCCGACCTAAATGGTTTTGCATAATGGTACCCGAGGACAAGGCTGATTGGACCATTTTCAACGGTTTTGTCGTCCTTGATGTGAACTCTGGAACAAGAGAGGCCAGGGGGAGGACCTCGCTTGTCTGACTACCAGGTCTTTGAATGTTCCATCTTCTATTCCGATGTCGTTAGTTTGAAATCAAAGGACAAAAAGGCCGTTCCTTCCCCAAAAATAGTACGGACTTCGTTTCTCCCGGGGGCTGCACGATCTGAGGGCTTCGGAAAATTGTTGTTTCAACGAAAGGAGCTCGACCATTTATCAGAGCCATTGTAGTAAATGGACGAACCAGACGACAGCCCAAGGAGAAGCAGTTGCAAGGCTAGGGTTCCAACATCCTAAAGGCCTCAAAATCGAGTCAACAAATGTAAACAATGTTGAAAATGGAGCCTTGATATCGCTCCAGATAGACTCACTTCGATCTCGGGTATGTGTTGGATTGCGGGAAGGTAGTTAGAATGCATCAGTTCGGGTTCCCTTCGGGTCCATTTGGCTCTGGGTCCAAGAAGTTTGCTCATTGAAAATGCCATGAATCTTGCGTATTTATTATTATGGCTCGACCCCCAAAGAAAGATCTCTCAGTTCGAGGAATGGCCGACATCTCAATCGAGGCTCTCAATCAGACTATGGATAACTTAGAAAAATAAGAGTCTCATTTGAATCTCTCCGAAACAAGACTCCATAATTGGCAGAGATAGATAAACTGGGCCCATTTTCCCTTTATTTGCAAGCTCTCGAACGGAGCCATTTCAGTTCAATTTGCTTCTTGTTCGCATTCAATTTCCAGCGGAAAAAACTGGCACTAAGCCATTACTAGACTTGAGAAAGTGATTCCGAGGAATAGAATAAGATTAAAAAGGCCAAGAAGTGGAACGGCGAAGGATACTAGGCAGCCAACAAAAATGTGACCCCGATGAACCCACGCAAAAATCGAAACCCCCGACTCGCTCGAAGGGAGAAAGTTTTCGGGATATTCTGAAAGTCCCATCTAATCTCTTCCAGCCTGATCCCTTAATCAACTTAAAGCTCGTTTAAAATTTGAAAATCTTCCATCTGAATATGCCACTAGCAAGAGAAACACGATCTTGATGCTTCTTGTCAAGCCTTTTTTCACCTTCCAAAAAATGTGGGCTTTTCACCATGTCTACTTGATCATTACCGTCAGCCGTCTCCAAGTTTGCAAATATTGAACCTCACTCTCTTGCCTGGTCCCTGGCTTCAGCCACCAAATTCAAAAGTGCCAACCATCTAGCCAGCCGACCAACCAACCAACCAACCACTAAACATCATCACCTCCTTTGCAAGCTGGATAAGTTGAATGCCGAACTTCCGCGTATATTGTACATTGTGTTACATACTGTACCGTCTTCAATGTCTTGCACCTTCAGTGTACCATCACCCTCGAGGAACAATGTTTCGCCCAAATTGAGGAAGGGCTCATGATTGACGATGGTAAAACTTTCAGATTTTGTTTCAAAGATATTGGCCCATTTGATCGGGGGGTACAAAAAAGGGTAAAGACGAGCCAAACCCGGGGTCTCATGCCACTGACCCACATTTTTAGGCTCCGTTCAGCATTAACAATAAAACATTTTTAGGAGGTAAATTTGCACTAACTTTTCGCTGCAATATGCTTTGATATCTTGCCATTTCTTGGCGAGTGGTTGGTCTGACATCCTTCTTTCTGATTTTTTTTGCGTCAAAATTTTGACAAATTACCAACAACCACTTAAGAATTCACTAAGCCCGTCGAGAGCTCCATGTTATGGCCATATCATGTTGAAGGGAAATCCTGTAGCAACCAACTCCAACTGCTCCAATTTTCGTCGTTCTTTCTCAGCCAGTAGCTTTCTTTATGGACCACTCGACTCCCTGGATCAATCATCGTTGAAGCCAACCAGGGTCGGGAGGCAATTGGGATGGTCCTCCATAAGTCAAGTTATTCCTGGTTGGACCATGTTCCTGAACCAAGTTGGCCTCTGAAACATGGCAACGAGCTTCTTCCTTGTCCAGTCAAGTCAAGTGGGCAAGATAAAGTTCTCCCTCTTCCACGAACTGTGTTCCATTAGTCGTGTGCATACACAAACTACTCGGTGGAGGCTCTCCATTCTCTCTGGAGTTCCATGACATTTGAAATGTGGATTCATGCTCGTTGTTCCAAGCACCCAATGACGAGAAATGGGCCAAGAACAATTACAAATGGCCCAGAACTTACTGGAAAAAGGCCAGTAATAAATGAGAAAAGTTTCCTTGGTTAATTTTGCCTTCTCTGCCCTCTTCTCCCAAGGGAGTCCTGTCAAGTTTAACTTTCAGATCCTTGAATTTAATCGTCTTCTTCATGGGGAGACAGAATGGGATGCGTTATTGGATGTAAATGTGGCTTTATTGGGTAACTGGTGCGAGATTATATGAAGAAACTTGGGGGCCAAGAAAAGCATTTGTCTTACAATTGTGATTTATACATGTCTGGGTTTGTGGCCAAGCCAAAGTCTAAGTTCAATGCCCTATACAACCAAGTACTAGAGCAATATTTCAGAATGTTGAGTGCAAGTTTCATTTGAACCAAAGCCCTTGAAATGGTCAATATCTCCAATTGTCTGAATGACTGAATGTGAACAAGTCCAGTCCGAAAATGGCCAAGTTCCAAGACATCCAACACCAGAGTTCCAAAAAGACCTTGGGTTTGTAGTTCCCGCTCAGTGTAGACGTTGATCCACTTCTTGAGAAGTGAGAGCACCAAATTTGTGCTGGCATGGGTATGTGTTCCAGTACATGCGAAGTGGAGATGGAGTTAGAGGGGATGATAAATCTATTTCCCTCGGTTTATACGTATTAGCAACATTCTCGAGAGTTGTTTTGTTCCACTCTGTTTGTTATATGTTGTTAGAGCTCCATAGGATCATTCATCATTTTTCAATTGCCTCTGTTCCAAGGAACATGAATCATTTAATTGCCAGCTGGAACAAGGACAGACCCAATGTTGAACTGTACGAGATGGCAAAATCGCAGTTGGAGGCAGGCCTGGAAAATTTGGCCATAACTTGAAAATATATGGCTACAAAAAGAAGAAGGAACTTCAGTAAACAATAAAATGGTCCAAGAAGCCAGTTCCAAAGCGACAACAGAAGGACAGTCAGACGTGGTTCACGTGGATGGTAGATAGAAATGAACGAGGGGAGGCTTTGGACCAAGATTTGGATTCCCTGAAATTGGCCATCGTAAAATAACGAGACTATCATGACAAAACGGTTGTGCCATGTGCCATTTCGTTTCGGATGGAGATTGAGATTAAGTCAGTTATTGGCCTTTTTCAATGGCCTGTGGAAATTGCATCGAGTCTGACAGTTTTCGGCCAATTATCCTCAATGGAGGCCGTTGTAAAGTCGTAATCCTTTTGCCGATATTTCACGATTTAAATCTTGATGTCACGCCTTCCACGCGAAAACTCTTCTCGGTCACTTGTCTTTAGTGATTTTTTCTTCAAAAAAAAAAACTTCCCTACCAATGAATGGATCATGGAACAGTTTTTCTACCGAAAGAGAAATAGAAAATATTGAGATTGAGAGTCCCGTTGAGGCCATGACACGAGAAAGCACTTCAAAGATCCTTTCTTGTTTCCTTTTTTGTCCTTCACTCGAAT
The DNA here is from genome assembly GCA_010645155.1 of Tigriopus japonicus. Classification (NCBI taxonomy): domain Eukaryota; kingdom Metazoa; phylum Arthropoda; class Copepoda; order Harpacticoida; family Harpacticidae; genus Tigriopus; species Tigriopus japonicus. The sequence goes on along the minus strand of CM021317.1, from coordinate 4,162,665 downwards.
TCAACTATTGTGAAGATGCGCCTTTTATACACATTTTTCTTTCAATCCCCTCACTTGGCCTTCGAGAGAATTCCTTCGCGAACAGGAAGTCTCTTTAAGTCGAGGATCTCTCGTTTTATAGTGGAGCTCTCCTCAAGCTTCCCGATCTGGCCTTCAACACCTCGTGTTCACTTAAGGGAACCTTTTTCTTTACCCCGAGATTTCAGGTGACACCTTGTTGGAAAATGTTCTTGGCTGATATTGGGTGGTTTTTGACCACGATCCGTATTCTTGTTTCAATGGGAAAACTTGTACAGCTTCGAGAGCACATCAGCGTTTCACTTACACGCGCTTTGAGGTCAACGTTGTTATGTTGAATCTCGGACAGAGAAAGCGAGGATCGAGATTTCAAAACAGTTTCCAAATAACGAAGATTTATTATCCTCAAGACCCACCCCGGCCATTAATGGGATTCGGCCCAAGCCCGAAAGGCCGAGAACGCGCCCAAGTTTTGGCCAAATTCGAGGCAAATATGAATCGCTTGAGTGGCTTCTGAGTCCAAAGCTTCCGTCCGAGTTTTAAGGAACTCGGGGTCGGTCATTCATAGATTTAACACATTCGAAATCAGCTATATCGATGAGGAATGATCCCTTGAAAATAAGGCCTCCTAAACCCAGTAATGTTTGTGAACCACATTTTATGACACTGGTTTTATGCAAGACGTTTGTGGTTAGTCGGTAAACAGCCAAGTTTGCATCGTTTCTAGACGTCTATGCAAAAATGATTTGGGTGTTTGCCGGGTTCAAGGAACCATAAATAATGCCTTCATTGGGTCGAAAAGGCACCGTTGAACTGTTAAACGCGAATACTTCTCCAGTTTTATGCTCGAATATGCCTCAACAACGCTTTCTTTCCATTGGCATTTGTCATCAAAAAGAGCCGCTATTTACTTGATTTGAAACATGAAGAACTACATTTGGGGCTGAAGCGTTAAGTGGCAAGGTCAACCAAAAGAGGATCCGTGATATAGGCCTAGTAGTAGGGTTACAGTACAGGGTGTCCAGTAATTAATGGTGCATCGTGTTTTCCTTGCCATTCAGACCAAAACATTGCTTAAAATTGTAAAAACATGCAATGACCAAGTGTTTTGAAAACCTTTATCCCACTGGAAACCACAGTTTCAAATTAATCAAAAAGTTATTTAAAATCGGTCTTGGAAGGACACTTTAATAATCACACTACCCATGGGACATCTTTGGATATTAACTCAATATCGTTCTGCAGGCAAGAGGAACGATCGTGAAAGAGCCTCAACCTTAAGTATGTTAAGAAATGTGAAGGTTATTTGTAAGTATGAGCATATTTTCAAATCTGCGTCAAAAACGCAAAGACCGAGAAAAAAAAATCATAAAAAGCACAGACCCCATATCAAGTCAAATAAGTTGAAAAGCGTGATATAAGAAGAAGAAATAGGGTTCCAAGCTATTTGCAACTGAAATATAATCATACGTGTAAACTATATTTTTCTCCAACGTGTCTATAAGCTATGGAAAAAATCCCCGATGCAACATCAATTTTTGGACACCCTGTAGAACCTTGGCTCAGTTCAGTGAAACATCGTGTGAACTGTATCAGGAAGACTCGAATGAAGCGGTCGTCCGTCCGTTCTGGGACGTCAGCGATAAGAGATGCCTTCTGATAAAGTAATGGAGCTCAATGCTCGTGGGTGGATGGTGTTCAGCCTTGAAACACTGGACTACATACAACGGATGAATCAAAGAGGCTTTTGGTTCCAGACAGGGATCACTGGAACATGGAACAAACTCGAGAACTTTTCTCTCCCCCGAGTCTTTGGTTGGTCCAGATCTCACTGACTCACTCACTCACTCACTCACTTTGCTGCACTTTTACTCTCACTCTCTTCCCATCAAGAATTGAGAAATGTGCCAAAAGTTTTGATGGAGGAAAATTAGATATCATGACATTACTTCCCGAGAAAAAATTCCCTTCCATAATCTGGCTGTCACTTAAGGATTTCCAAGTTTGCCAAACTCTAGTGTCTTCCAATCATTCCCTAGCTCACTCAGGAACCTTACACCCTTTCAGAAATAAGACAACCTACTACCACTTCTAGGTTTCTTCTGGCAGATCCTCCATTTTTTTCAAGTGGAACACGGAAAATTTAAGTCTTTTTTATGGGTCCCTGGTCGAACCTTTGGCACACTTGGGGATAGCTTGCTCCAATTCCCGTACTAACTCATGTCAGAATTGAAGCTAAAATCAGGGATATAACAACGAAGCAATTTCCATGCAAAAATGAAATCTGGAGGAGGATCCAAGGAAGAATTATGGCTCTGAGGTTTGGGATTCACATTGGCAGATATTATTCATAAAGGCTCACACCGTCCGGAAACGAATGGAATTTGATGAAGTGGAAAAATACAAGGATTTCCTCGATTCCCATCGCCAATTTCAATATTGGTAACCTGTATTTTACGGATTTCTGTGCAAAAGAGAGAACGGAGACGCCTGAAGGCATTGGGCAAATGGAATCCACGAAACGTGGACAAGTCACTCTCTTCAAATATAAGAATTATTCTTTGCAAATTTGTTGTTATAAATATAGCTACAATTTGGATATAATTTCAACATTCATTTGACGCTTAAACTTTCGGAAAATAATATCATTTCACGCTTTTCCGGAGACAAAATATTTTTGACCAACAGTGGGGCCAAATGGGAAAAGGGCGGAAATTATTAAGTCGTGTATTTTTTAACTTTTTTCTTGTTTTAGAAACAAACGTTTCTTTGTTTCAAAAATCACACCCTTCTAAATATGGCTAGAAATTGTCAAGCCATCATATCTATCTAGTCCAGCAATGACGGGGTCCCAAACGGATGTTAGCAAACAAGCCAACTTGACTTCAAAACGGAAAGGAGGAAGAAGTCCTTGGAGGTTTGCTTGAATGGGTCCTAAATAGGCGTTGCACTTTTTTCCTTACCTCCTTCTTCTTCTGCTTTCTCTCGTGTTCTACGACCCAAGGCCACCCATGTCTAATCAAATCAAATATGGCACTCTAAGACCCAAAAAGTCGCCCTCCCCAAGAGACCTGAGCCTGTTGGACTTGTTTACTTGATTGGGCAAGCAACGCTAGAGTATGGCAGCCTCGTCCACTCCGCAAAAAGTGCCATTAGCTGTCTATTTTATCAAATAACTTTTAAGCGAAAAAAAGATCAATAAACTTGTTGTTTCACTCACAGACGATAAATTACCGTACTCCGATAATTCGGCCTTCGGTTCCAGGGAATTTCCAATCTCGAGTAAGTGAGAGTGTTCCATCTATTGTTTTAGGATTTCAATTCGAGTTGAAAGAAATGCATCGACTTTTCTTCAAGTTTCAAGGCTTCTTCAATTTAAAGTTATCCCCTTGAGGAAGGATTACAGTATTGTCTCCCTCTCTCTCTCTCTTTCACTCTCTGAAGCATCAAGTGAAGTGGAGATTGGAAAGAAAAAGTGAAGCAGTTTTCTCTTGTCTTATCAACTCTCCACCTTGTGCTAGCTCCAAAAGATTGATTGCAGGAAATAAAATCGAATTCAGCCGAGTATTCCTCGACCTTCTTCTTGCTTTTCTCTAGGGAACACATTGGCATTTCTGGAACACTACGACATGTTTCCTTTTCTTTTCACCCAGCCCAGCGCTTTTTCAACCGACTCAATGGAAGAAACCAGTCATTTCCCCAGCCAACTAATGGAATCGGGATGTGTGACAGGGAGATAGATTGACCACCGGGCTTAATAAACCAATTTTGGTCCGCAATCTGGACCCCCAAAACAACGACGACTTTATTCTCAGCTACAACTTCCACTGTATTGTACACTACTCCTCAGCACATACAGTATATATACATTGGACCCGGGGGAGGAAATAAATGGTAGCCTCTCTGTCTCTCGCTCGATCTCTTCAATAGATGAGCTTCAATTGAGTCACGGAAACGGGGACTCGAGTTTCGCCGAGGACCCCATTAAGACCCAAGGGTGAGCAAAGGAGGGTTGGAAGGGAAAGTACAACAATGAGATCCTCCGTGGAATCCGGTTTTCTGTGGGGTTACCCTCCATTAAGCATCCGTCTTTTACTTAATTGGGATGTCTTTGATATACCCCATTGTCTTTGGACGAAATTGAGATCTCTCACAGAACAACAGCTAGTGTTCTCTCATGATGGATTACTGAGAACTTTAAATTCTAACTAGTATGTACAGTGGAAAGGACAATATTAGCATGAGTGGATTGTTTACTGACTGACAATTTTTGACCAAAAATATAAACATGCGAATATTATAACGAACTGCTTTGGCATTAGCTAAAGCAAGAACACCCTAAAAGGTGGACTTTGGCTCCAAGAGCGGGAAGAATAGTTTTCTGTCTCAACAAACAAAACGAGTTTTCTTTGACAACAATTATGACTTACTATGAAGAACTCATTTTTCAATTTTTAGCTCAATTGAACAGCTCAGACAAAAGTTCAGTGCATAATCCAAAACAGAATTAATAAGAAAGCGCTCTGGTGGGAATGTGAACCATACAAGGGTGAGTTCATTTTATGCTCACTTCAGACCATAACTTTAAGAAGGTACAAGGTTGGTTGTTGAGGTAGTTTTGAAGCATAGGAGAAGCATATCTACAAGTATAAATGAAATCTAAGTATAAGTAATTAAATAAGCTGCAATGGATAAACGAATCTCATGTAACGAAACTTGATCGAGCATGGCTATTTTTACTCCATCTCGTACGCTTCTTTAGTGTTTCTTCTATAGGCCGCATGTTAACGCAGCTAATTCAAAAAGCGAGAGTACACCAAAATCAAGTCAGATTAACGTTTGTTTAGTATATACTCACCCCAGCTCCTGTGTTTCAAACACAACAGCTGTCGAGAGTACATACTCTAGGCATCTAAATCTGACTTGATTTTGTGTATTCTCGTTTTTTGAATTAGCTGCGTTAACATGCGGCCTTATGTTTCTAGATATGCTAATAGTATACTACAATACTACTTCAACACCCGACCTACAAGTTTCCAGTACGACATCGATTGAGCTGAAGTATGAAATATGAGCACTTTGAGTCAACCAAATTCAAGTAAGGTCTCGTTATCCGAAAATTGCAATTGGTTTATCACTAGTGGAAACAAATTTCTGGTCCCTGGTCTCGTGGTCCAGAGGGTCCAGTGGTCCTTGTCTAAAGTGCACATTCCATGCAGGTGTAAGTAGTAAGTACATATCCGTTTGTTTAAAATATTCAAACGACCCGTTTCTCGGGTCCATTTGGGAGCACAAGCAAAGACGTACGCCACAAGGGTAGAAAAAGCCAACAAATCATGATCAAAGAGGTCGAACAGAGCATCACTCCATTCTTAAAAGTCTTGTACAAACTAGCTTGGTTCCATTTGGTATATCTACACGCATTACTCTAGTAAAAATCTGAGCTTGATTGGAATTTTCAAAATGTTCCATCAAATCCAGAATCAGTAGTGGTCTTGAATGGAACTCAGTATGTTTTTTGTGTGGTCGGAAGCAATGCCTTGGCTTTGTTTTTAAAGACCTGTGTAATCAAAAGGTTTGGGTTGTGTTCCATGTGTCCACATCTAGCGGCCAAAACTGGAGGCGTAAACTCACTCTCAAAAGACACAAATGTACTGTACAAGGTTGGGATCAAACTTGACGGAATACTGATAAGTAAATAGTATACAGAGCAGTATTTTATGACTTGACAGGAAATGGTGACCAGAAAGTGGACAAAATGTGAAGGAAAATTGAGACTGAGTCCAATTGGCAGCTTTCACTTTACTCTGATGATTTATGCATTGGAATTTTTTCGTACCCTCTTTATAGTTCTGCTTGACTCCAAATGGCACAGGCGATGGATGAAACTTACCTACAATGAAGGAAGGAAATTTAGGCTCATGGAGTTAAGCGAACTGAAACTTGATTTTCCTCGAATTTCCGCTACTTTGATGACTGGAGCTCCCAAAGTAATCCCAAATTTCATTTGCTACAAGGCTTGACTTTCGTAACTTTGAGAGACTTTTTTTGTAGACATAAATATGGGATTTTCCATTATGTTCAGCAAGTAGCTTAATCAAAGGCCATGCCAAGTCTGAGAAGAGCTTTAGATTGGCTCAATTTTCTTAGGACCTCTTTGTGTGGAAGACTGCTTTGGAAGCTCTGTAGTAGTCACTCTCCACAATATTCTGGTATGCAGTCCATGCATGTTCCGAAAATCACATTAATGTGCTGAGCTTGCATTAGAAATGAGTTGTTCCACGCTGAGTCCCTTTTGTTGTCCTTGTTATTAGCAGTAGGCTCCCAGGTTCCATTATTTTCACGTCTACATACTCCGGGCTACAAATATGCTCGACTTGATTGTCTGTCACAAAGCCACAGACCTTCAATAGCAATACACTTTGTAGTTTCTGCTTATCGTTCCAAGACCAACCAACATCTTCTGAAGATCGTCCTTTCATGATGTGGCAAACACGCATCTGACCTTGGCCAAGTGAAGCTGTCGAAAGTTTAATCCTCTGATTTATCTCCCCAGCGGTTATTTGTCCTTTACCTTTTTTCCCGTTCCTTCTCTTTTTCGTGCCCAGAAATTTCTCCACGTAGCAGGTTTTGAATCGGAATGGAACAGAAAGGAGCTCTCCATGGGACAAGGGAACCCGAGCCTGGATTTTCATGCAGGGTTCGTGATGTCTTGCATTTAGATTTGGACATTTTGAATTAATTGCCGGCTTCCACAGACATTAATTGCACCACAACACGACTTTAGTGGTAGGAAACAACAGCCATGACAACTGCATAGAGCACAATAGGAACCGATTCGTAAGGATAAATGAAAACCTTCACAAGTTCTCACGTTTTCCTCCGCAAACGCCGGAAATCACCATATTCAGCTTTTGCCCATCCAAAACCAAAAAGGTTGGTCGAGCCACAAGATACGAAGAGGGAAGAGATATTTTTCATTTTCTCCCCAAATGTTGCAAAATCTGTTCCGGATGTGTCTGCTTGTGTCTCTCTTTTCTTCGAAAACCATCCAATCTGAATGCGGAGTTTCGGGGTGCCAACCAGCAACCTGTCTCCAACTTGGAACCTCCAAAACGAATTGGAAGAAGGGAGGGGATCCACATGTGGAACATCCAAATGGTGTTGCAACGCTACTTAGACAGGATGGTAATCCTTTGAAAAATATTTGCAGAAAGCACCCATCCCGAGTTTTATGACCAACGTTGTTAAAAGTCTCCTCCGAGAAGTAGACAACCCTACCAACCCGGTGGAACATTTCGGGCTCGTGGTTCCTGATCATTGTTCCCTGATAGACACTCCAAGTCTAGTCCACAGTGAAAAGTACAAACCATCAAAAAAAAAACAGACAATGCTGACTCAGGACAACCAAGAGAGCCCACTCCAAAACTCAGCTTTTGGTTTCATAGCTCAAAACAAATGAAAATGGCTGAGAGCTCATACCAAGGAAAAGAGAGGAACAGAATATGGTGGTGGTAAAGTCACCCCTCACATTAAATTTCTCCCTCTTCCTCTTTTTTTGAAAACCTACCTCACTCGTAAAAGCAATTTTCCCAAAACGAGTGTAAATGCGTGGAAAAAATGTTGAACCTTCTTGCGGCGAAGCGAATGAGCGTGCGTGTGTGTTCTGTTTCTTCCACATGATAGTGGACCAACTGTGGAAATGTTCAGTGGTCTTTTTCTTCTTGCGGGGCCATCTTCCAGCCACTTGCCACCAAACAGACCCACCAGAGATGAGCTCAATCACATTATCACAAGATGACCCCTTTTTCGGTGTATTTTTGCAGGGCTCTGGGACAATCCAAGTGATTGGAACTAACTTTGTTCATGCTTGCATCTTGATCATGTACCAATGTGGATGTCAGTGTAATCAAGTCCATCATCAAGTATGGCCAATGGCGATTCAGGTTGTTACAAAAGTCCTGATAAAAATTCTAGAAACGTGTGAGTTTTCCGCCATGTTGTCTTCTTCTGGTTTTTCAAGAGCAGAAACTGAGCAAGGGAAGAGAAAAGGAGAGGCGAAGAGATAAAGAGGAAACAGAAAAAGGGACCTGCAACAAACCACAGTCTTAGTGGAGATCAACCTTTGGACAAGAGCAAGAAGGGGACGAGAAGGAATTGGGGATCACTTGAGTGTGGAATTGGAACATGATGGCCAATAATTGCCCTATCTAGAGTGTCAATGAACATGGGTATCGCCCACCCTTCTTCCTCTTTCGGTTTGGACTCCTGGGTGGAAATGAAAGCCCACTTAATTACTAGAGTGGAAAGCCATCGAGTTGAATATGGTTCCCATTTCCAACATGTGGAATATTGCAAGTTATTACCATTTGAATACGCGTTCGTGATTGCTGTAAATAGATTGCATCTCCATAACAATCCAGGGCCATTCGATACGTATGTAAGTAGAGAGAAAGTGCTTTTTCCCGGGGCTACGTTGAATGTTCCAAATTCTCGAGATTGGATCCAGCATGAATGTTGGAACACGAAGGAGAAGAAGATGGAGCAACCAAAGTAAGCCCACGACCCAAGGTAAAATCAAATGAGGCCCTTTGATGCACTTTTCTTGGCCTTTGGATCTCTGTCAAACACAAACATTTTGTCAATAGCCTTTGTCAGATCATGGCACAATTGGCCCTAAAGGCCAAGCAAGATAAGAAGACCTTGAGAACATAAGGCTGAATGAAGGTGCATGCATCGGAGCGAAAAATCAGCACCAGGCTCAAACCGGAAACCACATTCGAAAACACGAAAACAAAGCGAGCGAGACAGTCGTTGCGAAGAATCCCAATAATGATCTCTCAATTTGTGCACTCCTCGTTGGCAAAGGCTCGATTTTGGAAGCTTTTGCCAGAAGAAGGACATCGGATGATGCACTTCTTTTTTAGCATTCACCCAATTGGACCGGGTTTCCACGAATGATAACTAAATGCATGCCTTTAAATAGTGGGCCATCCAATCAGATATAAAAGAAAATATATGTACCAAGTCCAAGATTCCAGAGTGAGAGCACCAAGTAAGTCTGGCCTTTTGAGAATGGGAAAGGCCCCGAGACTGGAAACTCGAAGAAAAGAGAAGCCTTGTGTGGCCGTGACTTTGGACTTGGTGAAGATCATCATTATCATCATCATCAACAACAACAAAGACAACTTGGAAAGGGGGAAGAGAAATGACTGGGACCATACAATTCTGCTTACGCGCTGAATTTTGGGACTACTCGAATCCCGGAGTGGAAAAGTTTAACAAGGTCCACACCTAATGAATTTCACACAAATGCATTTTTGTATCAAATTTTTTTCATTTTGCAAATAGAACGCCACAATGGAATAACTAAAAAATATGTAAATTGATCCATGTTTTTGGACAACGAACGTCGGTGTCTCGTGTACGTATTAAGTAGAATGAAAGGCAAAGCTAATAGTGTTGAGTATGCACTCGAGTGTCCAAGAACTTCTTCCACTGATGCAAGACAAATACAATCCATAAGGGAACGCCACTATAGGACTATCCACTACATAATGCGAAGCCTGTGCATGGTGGAACGTCAAGTTCGTAGTGATGTATGCCTGGTTCATGTTCCACTCGTGCTTGAAGGTGGGTTATTAGTTTCATAAAAGAGTTGGTCGCTCTCCTGAATAACTCCTACTACCATCCAACGAAAATTGCTACCTCATGACAAGAAGATATATCAGATTCCAGAAGCCATGGACTTTCGACCGTGGTCCAGAAACAACATCAATGATTTGCCCGACCTAGAATGCCATTATGGGCCAAGCACCATGTGAATACTAGAAAGAGATTGTTCTCTCCAACCTTCTACCATTTTCATATCTATGGGCTTGACTCCTTTAAGGTTTATGAACGGCACTCAAAATGAACAATTTTCTGACAAAATGCCTCACGTTCAGGCAAAGTTGGTTTCCTCATGCCATTGTTAGGCTCGTTGTCTCGGTTGTTTACCTTCAAAAGTCCCATCAAACTGGTTATTGAAGTGTAAATGCCAAAAGTACACCAATATGACGGGGACATTGAGCACAGTTCCAGACCAACTAAGGAGGTTCAAGTGTTCTAGATCTACCTATATTAAAAATATCTTGAATTCCTGGAGCCAGACCTGAGCTTTGTCTGCCCGATGAGCAATGAACATCAAAGCAAAGCAATAAATCTGTTGGTCCTTCAGATGTTTTTGGCCTCTACGGTCTCATCACTTTGGGATATCTAGGATATATTGCCCATAGAGGTCTTGATTTGAAGGATTGTTTCTTTCTCTATTGCTCAATGTCGAGATCCCAGAACTTTTGAAGTCGAACAATCAAAACAGAAAGGCACCGTTTATTTGATTTCTGGCTTGCTTCTAACTTTATCATTTAAAATGAATTTTCTCAATGGTTGTTTCTGTTTTACCTAACTTTTCACCAAAGGTATTAACCAGACCTGTGATGTGATTGTAATTGAAATTACAATTCAGTAATTGCAATTACAATTACGTAATTGCAATTATATTTCCAAGTAATTATAATTATTTACATTTGAACCAATGCAATTGGCATTTTTTAGTTACCAATTGCAATTGCATTTTTACATATCAACAAAAATTCTGGGAAAACTTTTTTCCCATCTTTCCAAAATTATTAAATTTGAAAATAGATGCACCTTAAGTCGACAACTTTTTTGACGCTCCATACAGATTATTGCACTTAAAAAGAGAGATGATTTTTGTTGCACTTTGGAAATAAGTGTAATTGAAATGCAATTCAATTCAATGGAATTCAACTACTTTTTAAAAGTAATTGTAATTGTAATTATTCACATTTGAAAATAATTGTAATTTTAGTTCATTACAATTGAAAATACAGTAATTGTAATTGTTAGGGGTGCAGATTTCAGGCAAATAAGATTTTATGCCCAAAACATGTTTATTTGCTAATTGTTAGCTTTTAAAGTTTATTTGCCATTTTTCATTTTTTTGCCATTTTTGGGCAAAAAAATACAAATTTTGTCGTTTTTTGGTCAAATCAATGCAAAATTTGTCGTTTTTGTTCAAAAATTGGAAGAAAAATGTTTGCCAAAAAATATTTTGCTTAAAGAATATATTGATTATTCAACGGAATAAAAATATTTTCTCTTAAATGTTCCTCTCTTTGCATTCCACTTGATTTTTGGCGAAACATGATGCTTATTTTCCAAATTTAGTGGCCAGTTTTGCCACATTTTGAAAAAAAATGTGTCTGTTTGCCATTTTATTTGCCATTTCCTTGCTTATTTGCCATTTTATTTTGCCACTTTGGACGCTTTTATTTGCCATTTTTTGGGCCTAAAAGGCATGTTTTATTTGCCAGAAATCTGCACCCCTAGTAATTGTATTTAATTACTTTTGGGACCAAGGTAATTATAATTGTAATTAATCACATTTCAAAAGTAATTGGCACAGGTCTGGTATTAGCGTATGTTATTCTCATTCGGTTTCTAAAATAAGGGAAAGACGGACGCTTCTCCCCACCGAGTTTTCAACGGGGCTTCTCTATTCAGTCTTCAGTCTTAATAGTGCGACGGAGAAAGTGAGTGGTGAAGAGAACCAACCCATCAATTCATATTGCCAGAGAAAGGCCTAGTCCGACCATCTCACTCACTCACTCACTGGAGCTCACTTCTCGTGGTTGGTTCGAAGCCGTCTTACTACTACTGTAGTACGTAGTATACTCCTATATCTCCAATTTATCTCAAGATTGAATTGAGGAGAAGGATGGAGAACAGGGGAAGAAGAGCATCGAGCTGGCTGTGGACAGATTTAGGGGGCAAGGATTATTTATTTTCACTAAGGATTTACTACAGCGACGTCGACTTCTTTCTCCACGGTTTCCTTTGGTCCCGCTGAGACGATCGCCTTCAGATAGCTACTACATAGCGGCTGGGTCGGAGGAGGATATATCAGAATGATCCATTATTGAATAGTTTTAATCCCGGCTTTAGCTTGACTTTGTTGTCCAAAAAGGAGGTCTCGAGGGAAAACTGATCCTGTTTAATGAATCAAGTAATTGTTTTGTCCATGGATGAGAAAGAGAGAGAGAGATAACCTTTTCGAAAGGCTTTCTGAGAAAGTAACCTAATATCAAACCGGATCTTGATGGGGGCAAAAAGGAGACATAGCAATAAAATTTATCCCAAAGGATATTAAGAGTGGGAGTAATAAGCTCGCCCTTGGTCTTCCTGTCTAGCAGGTGGGACGTCCAAAGGCCATTTCCGAGCTCGTCGTAAAGAAAGTTTTCATGTGACTCATCTCGTCGACTGGTATCCAATTTATGAGCTCATGTTGCTCTTCACCATTGCATTCTTGGATTCAAGCACGTATTTCAAGTTCTTGACAAGACGAGAGAGTCAGAGAGACAATACCGGTCTTGCATTGCCAGCTGGGATTAACTGGAAAATCTCGGCTTTCAGAGATATTGTTCAAGTAGAAATCCCCTTGACGAGGGTGAAACTTTCACTTTCGAGCGCTGTCTTCGCAATGTTCGTCTTCAAACAGACATTGAAACACGCAGTGAGCTTCAAAATAAACTTGATTGGAGAATTGAAAACAAAATTCGTCGGAATGAATGCAAAATCAAAACATAACCTCGGCTCTTTTTTCTGGTCTCAAGATTCGGTTCTGACCTTAAATCTTTATTTTAACCATGCAGAAAGGGTGTTTGAGTAGATTTACAGACTTTGGACGGACAATAAGATAGAAATAACTTGGATTTATGAAAATGGGATGTGCCAATTGGCACATACAAGTGTCTCGGTTTACCTTGACGGTATGATTTAAAAAGCTCATTTGAACAACCTTTGGGTATGAAGTGACAACGTTTGATTTCGTGCATGGTGGGATTCGGTAAAAGAGGTATTGGATTGTGGCAATGCACTTTCTGCAATATCTGATCCTACCCACTTTGTTTACCAGGATCAACGAGATATATCCACTGCAACTCGGGTTTCTTAAATCCAGGTGATTTGTGTTCCCATTTAATGTTCCATTAGAGCAGCAATGCTCCCGTTCCATCGAGAACGTGGATAAAAATAATGATGATTGGGGAGGAGCGAGAGAAACCGAAATTGGTGTTGATGAGAGAGGATTTTTGACGCGATATGTGAACCACGAGGGCTTCAAGGAAGGAAGTCTCTTTTTGCCCCGAAACGGAGAAAAAGTTTGTTCCTGAAACTGAAACTTTTTTGCTCGGAAGTGATCGACGAAAGAACCCTGAAGAACTTTATCCCCGTTCACGCACACACGCACGCGTACAGAGACGAATAGACAGCTCAAGTGAAGGAAGGTACTTCATCCAGAAGAGCGATGGCAGACTTATTCTGGGACTACTCCTACCCACTGTCGAACTGATAAAAGTATGGTAATGAGACCCTAAGAGACTTGTACCAATCCTTTTCGGATATATGTGTATAGTCGATATCCACGCAAATTCCTAGCTCCGCAGAGCTCCGAAATTAAACGTTATTCAGGAGGAATGAATCCTTAAGAAGAGCAAGCAAGAATCTTGAAGAGAGAAAGGACCTTCTGAAGAAGGAGGAGGAGAAAAAAGTGGCTGGTGGTTTGGCTCCCACAATTGTTTGTCATACGATGATGCGTCACTCGAGATGACGTGAAGACAAACATCATTCATATCTCTCAAAGGTAGTACTCAAGGTGAACCCTCTCAGCACAAGACAAGAAGACGAGGGAAATGTGAGCATTTCTAAAGCAAAGAGTTCTGGATGCTTTCGCATTTTGGCCTTTACACATCCGATGCATGATGGATAAGGCTCATGCATGACAATGCCGGGGATTATCAATTAACCATTCGATTGAATGGAGGGCAAGGCGAATAAAAGGGCTTTCGAAATGTCAGAGCTATTTTTAGCGTTTATTTCGATTTCCAATGACCTTACTGAGGCCGACGTTGATTGTACTTCAAGTAGGAAGAATTTTGCACGATTTTTTCTTTATCTTTGTGAATCTGTTCTTCGTAAGGATCTGCCCAAAGCTGTGCAAAAGAATGTAGCTTTGACCTTGGCCTTTCAGATGTAATCTAATTCCAATTAAGGTATCTAAAAGAAAAAAGCAAACATCATTGAGATCACGGCATCCCATTTTTCTCATGAACTCTTTGCTTTAAAAATATCAGTTCGTTACCAACACAACTAACAGAATCTTATTTTTCGAGAACGGTACATGTGATCTAAAGATATCAAATGTGACTCATATGTGGACCAGACTCTTTTATGATGATTTGCTCAACGTTGCAAGGCCATTACATCCAGAATTGGGATTCATTTTGAGGGTTAACAGAGATCCTGTCTACAATAGAAGGACTCTTCACACACAACAATGCTCGAGATCACCGCCTTTTGAAGTCATCTGGCTCCAACTCCAGGAAATTAATTAAGAATAAGTCGAGATAGACCAAATGTTGGGAAATTACTCTTGACTTCCCCGGTCGTCTTTATTCAGACCATTTGACTCAGCACATTCTTCTCGGACGAGGACAACGGCAAACGTACTATACACCACTATCCGATTCAACGTTAACGTTTCCGCTGTCTTTTCGAGACTTTCTTCACCGGTTCCTGAGGACAAAGTTCTCTTCTTGTAGACCCTGAGGGATCTCACATTAGAGACCAAATTCCGCGGCCCTCTGAATATGTCAACAATCTGTGATGTTCCTTGTGTGCTGAACGAGTTCACTGTCTTGCCAGGGATTTGTTGCTCTTTTGGATATTTTTTTGTGATTTTATGTTAACAATCTATTTGTTTTAGCAATCAAAAAGGGTTACACGGTTTGAAATATTATTAAGGCAGAGAAATTTAGGGATAATCCCTGATCGGTTCTGAAGTCGGCTCGTCGTGTATCGGATCCAAAACCCCATGAATCAAACCGGAATTGGGACGGACCTCTGAAGAGTTGACTTATAAAATTTGTACTATGCTATTATGAAGCTCTAAAATTCAACTTCTTCGTCCCCCTCCTCTCAGAAATATGTTTCTTTCCAAAAGATACTACTATCTAGAAAATCATATTTCTATTTTTTATTTATTTATATCTCAAAAATTGTGGCAAAAAGTGCATCAATGTTAACAACTATTTGTGATAGACCCTTGGGTCCGGATTTGACCTGATTCGATTCGGATTTTCAATGATCCGATCTGAAAAGTCGCCGAATCGAGCCTGACCCGACACCTAAAAATCTCAACCCGATCCATCTCTAGTAAAAAAACTATAAAAGCAAAAATCATTGGGTTAAAAAAGCAATGGGAACACTTCAAACATTACTTCAAAGGCGTAGAACTGGAAAACTCTTGGCCTGGAGGAGTGAGAAAGGCCATTTTCATGTTTTGACAGCTTGGTGATGAATGATTACACTCTACGACCTTGTCTCTATTTCCTTATTTTCTCAATTTCCTGCTGATAATTGTGATCAACTGAAGAACAATTACATAGCAGATAGTTAGAATCTCAAAGTACCTGACTGGGATATCATGCAGTAGAGTTTTGTTAGATTTGGATCTCGGCATGAAGTTTGGCGTGGTGTTGGAATTTTGGCGATGACCTTCACTACTTTTGAGTGTGGCCGTGGTGGAAACTGGTGCTGAAATGCGGTTCCTTCAGTGCCTTTCACATCCATGACTTCACTTTGGGTTCTGTGGAAGTGCGAAGGTTTGATTCTCTAGTGGTTGCAGCGAAAGTCTTCATGACAATTCCCCCATCAGGAACCCCACAGGCTCACTTGTTAGCCTCCCATGGGTTTTGTCGAGGTCGAGAGCATTTTTTACGCCATTCGGCTTTGAATTCAGAATTAAGAACAACATCGTAGTAGCAGTTTTCCTCAAGACCTCGAATTTTTTGCTCTCAACTTGGGAACGAAATGGATCATTGACTTGATGAGTCTTCTCTTCAGTCCCATTTCCAGCCGAACTGGTCCCTGGCAACCATTTCAAAGGGATATTAAGACAGGGCTCCTTCAGAAAGTTCCATATTAATTTTTCTTCTTCTCCTCTTTATGGCCTTTTGAAGAAGATCCTCTTGGCCTTGGCTGGCTTAGATCTTAACGTGGAACTGCGAAAGCACTAAAAGAGACACCAGTACGCGGAATTTTGAGGAAGTCTAGATCGCAGCTCCAAGATAAGTATTTTTTTTTCAATTGCAATCGAAGCTCAAGCAAATGAACTCGCGATGTCAAGTTCTCGAGAAGGAAAAATCTGATTTTTATTGGCCCAGTAAAAGGCCCACTTAATGGGTTATGATCATGGAAAGTCATATTCTACAACGGGCTCCGTAAGAACCCATTGAAATGAGCGGAGCCCCATATAAAGTGTTTCAATTTTCCTTTGACGACGTCCATCGACAATTTTAGAAAAGAAAAATCAAGGTCACCCCATGGGTTCCTTTCCGTCTCTTGAACTCTCTTTAACCTCCCGCATTGGAAAAGAGGTTTGAGGGAATCGTTTTGAGCCAATTGGAACACCAACGAGGAGAGGAACCTCTTGAATAGACTGAGTGAGTGAGTGAGTGGGTACAGTGGAATATCCCCATTTCTCTAGCTGACGGTTCCGCAATATTTTCATGGCGCGGGTTCCCCTCACGCACAGTTGATCCATCATACCCAAAAGGGAGCAATTCGTCAGTTTAAAAAAAGTGTGGTCGGGAAGGCAAAGGGAAATGGAGTAAAGGACTTGGGGACCAGCGGGCTTTTAAAGCCAGATCCAATTCCGAGGATCCTTTGGTATTCAAGGTCGATTCCATATTGCTGCCAAGATTTCCTACGAACAAGTCGAGCCTCAATTTCCCATCTATTATAGTCGGTATGCTAAACTGAAGAGGAATGTGTGGGGGGAAATATCTTGCATGCAATGTGAACGATTCAGAAAATTGGTCCATGTCTCGGCGGAGTTGTCACGAATCTGAAGCTCGGTGAGCGCTCTATCAATTGGTGTCAAATAAAACGCCTTCTCAATCATCAAGTATCCCGAGAAGAACGGGAGAGTTTTTTGCTCCCTTCAAGCCAAATTCGACCAAAGGTTGGTCCCCATTTTGACAAGTTCCCTGTTCGTGACAATAACCGCAGACGTTTTTTCGGCTCTTTCTGATCGTTGATACAGATTTTTGCCTTATTACGGCGGGAACCTCGGAAAAGTTGAGTCTTGGGTTATTGCTCTCTAAAAGCTAGAAGGTGACAACGATGACGACGACACATCGGGATTATCTTCATCTTGACCTAGTTTTTTTGCACCCGATTGTGTTCGTCCCTTTGGGTGAAGAAATTTCCCAAAGGATCCTTGAATACCTTACTGCACCATCATTTGAATGGATGTCAGTGGACCAGGGCCCACCACCACACACACCCTTCTTCTCCCAACCATCAACCATCAACCATCTATCCTACCAAGCAGTCAAGGGTCCTTCTTTGCTTCTGCCCTTTAGTCTTTCCATGTCATTGAGAGATGTTAAACGTTAGCACCAAGTCGACGACTTCTGTGATGCAGGATTGGTGCAGAAAATTGGGATCACTAGCAAAAAGTCTCAACACAGCACGCTTATGAACCAACTTCAAAAAGCACTCAAAGCCTCTTCAAATCTGGAGCAAAGTGTGGGTTAACCAAGCGTGGAGAGATAAAAGCTGTACCCAACAAGAAGATCATGTATTCCGAGATGCTGCTAGTGGCGGATTTTTCACGATTCATAGGGCAAAAACGCGAGAGAGAGCTGCTGGCTCTGGCCGGTTAATCCGAGCCATTCTGATTCCCATGGGATATTATTCCTACTCAGTGGTACAATAGCACTTCTTGTACGCACTTGTGCCTATCATCACTACCAACCAACCAACCCTACCATTTTCTCTTGCCACTTCCAGTGGTTCCGTTTGCCCTCCTCATCTTTCTGCGCACTCCGTTGGTTTAGAAGGACGTTTTCCCCGAGATCCCATGAATAATTTATTGCAAGGTTGATAGGATTTTCTATCTCTATTCAATGGCATATATATCCCAACTATGGTACAACGTGAACCAACCGTCCATCCATCCCTTCAAAACCCGACCCACAATCAAGACGAAGAAGTAGAAGAGGCGTGAGAGGGCCGCTTGGTTTCCTCAATTTCACGTGCAACTTCACCGCATCTTGAGGTTAATTTCCGCATCACATTTCATTCCGTGGAGGATGAGATGCATACGGTCCTTTCCCTTCCTCTATTGAAGATATGCTCGAGAGTAATTGGCACCTCTTGCATTGGAATGAGGAAGACCTTTGGGCCCGATCGGCACTTGGGAATTCAATTATCGTGAGTGATATGGCACCCACCATCCCAACCTAGTAGCTCTATCTCGAGCTGACTACATTACGGACAATAGTTTGAGAGTGGAAATTGACTGGGAATTTGACGTGATCAAAATGAAGTGCATTGGCGCGCTTTCCCCTCTTTTTGCCAAATTGAATTGAGTTTGATAAGGTATGGCCCATCACATTCAACACGGTTCACTTGAGACCAATGAGAGCCATGTATGTATGTAAATGGTCTGAAGAGGGATTTTTTTTATCACAGACAAGACCGACAGAGAAGGTAGATTTGGTATATACTGTCTCTATAGTAGGCACAAAGCGGATTCGTGGCTTATTTGTGGTCCCATGTCGTCGATCCTTGTCCAACTGACCTTCAGTTGGTGTAGACACAATCCCCCCTCTCAATCTCAATGGTATTACCATAAATCCCAAGAGGGGACTAATACCAATCATACCAATTAGACAAACAGATTTTGGCTTCCACAATACGAGTACGCATTGCATAATGAGTCCCCTAAGGCCACTTCGTCATTTATTGCCTTTTGTCGTGGCCTTGGTATTTGGACCAGAAAAAAGAGACGACCTTCGTCTTCTTCAATGTTGGCTGCCTTCATTCTCAGCCTTGTCGACAACATGATGGTGGTTTGTCAAAACTTATCCTTCATATCATTTCTCGATTCGGAGCCATTCCTTTTGGCAAAATGTTCATTTGAGATTTATAACTGAACCTTACTTTATAGCTAAAGTCAAAGTTGTTGCCACATTAAGAAATATCCCAATTGATTACAAGCTATGTCGTGGCCCTGGAACAATGATTCCTCATCCCACGTTTTTGGAACATCTCCAAGAGGTGTGGATATTTACTCTAATGTGCATCATTACTTTGTTCCATACAGGTCAGGTTCCAAGTTCTTTGTCCAACCACGACAGTTTGGATGACCCTAGTACCTGCAATTGAATTAAGATGGTGGGTAAGTCCTCGATGAGTAAGGCGCGAAACGATGGCAGATGATAAATATCATCCCGAATGTTGATCACGTGGCTTTTTTCCGAGGGTGAGAGACATGCCAAAACTGATTGGGTGCACATCAATTATCTAGACAGTGGTGGTTGGGCTTCGGGATTCCTGGAAAAGTTGGCAATCCTTTTCCTGGCCTTCTCACCTCGTCTTGGTAACATGCTATGGATCGAGAATCCCGGGAACAACGGTACCAAATGCCGAGGACGAGGACTTCCCAGAAAGGTTTCGTCTATGAAATGAAGTAAATACCAGCTTTGGAGCCATCTCTTTCTCGGATCCTTATTCCCTGATCCGAGCTTGTGCGCCCTATTAAGATCAAGTTAAATGATAAGAGCCCTCATTTGTCTTGTTTCGCTTGGATGTGTACGAACTACTACAACTTCAAGGGAAAGAAGGACGAAGAAGACGAAGAGAGACGATGTTCATGCTCAAGCATTTGCTAAGCCAGCTTTAAGGGCAAGATTGAAGTGCATGCAATGCTGAAGGACAGATCACAAGACTTTCTTAGATATAATTTAACTTCCATTGCCTTCAAAAAACGTGTTTAGGTCTCTATCAAATGGTCATCGGAGCGGCAATGGGTTCATTGAGTTGTGTTTACAATGGACCAGAAAAGGTCGACATCTCGAGGAAGCTCATAGTCATATTCTATTTGAAGGGGAATCTCCTCAATGGACGACTCAATGCTTAATAGTCTCGTCTGGTCTCTTTGTAAATCCTCTTGCAATGTTTATCTGAGCAAAGTGGGCGTCCTCCTTCGTTTCGTCTAGTAGTACTTGAGCTTCTATTCCTATTCGGAGCTGACATGGTCCATTGGAGGGAATAAATCCCTTCTTTGATTTTGGGGCCACAAAATACCCTTGGCAAACGAGACCGCCTCGAATCGTACCGGGTGGATCAACCATCGAGAGCACGAGCAAAGCTCCCAAGAATGAAAGAAGAAGCGAGCGGAAGAAAAAGAGCCAACATTACTAAGAGAGCTGGAACGCGTTTCGGGAATGAATCAAACTGTTCCAATGGAAATAGACCCTGAAGGACAGATGAACCTAGACAGTGAGTTGACAGGCTCTTTCAGAGATTGGATAACGAATATGGAGAAATCTGTCATTGGGATGTCAAAGGATTGCCTCAATGCTAAACCATAGCATATTGCACTGTACGTACGTATTGTACAGTTCATACGCTCATACGTCCGAAACCGAGAGAAATAAAGGGGTACTTACTGTCGTTGTATTTGGTGAAACAGGTTCGAAAGCCCTCAGTCTCTTTGCAAGTTGTGATTTGCTTGCCGTCTACATCTGTGTAGCATTTCAAACCGTTCACTGAAAGAGAAGAAGAAATTAGTTTGATTACTCCAATCGGCCAGATTTGGTCGAGCACTGCCAAGACAAGATATTGTAGTGACTAATTTGGAACCAAGTCCAGACTCTGTGTTCCCGGCCTAATGGCCAGATTTCTAATGGATACACTACATAGTACATCGATCCCATACATTAATGATCGTCCTAATTTTGTGACTGGAACGGTTTCATCGGCCATTTCGTTTTCTTCTTTCTCACTCATTCATCTATTGGAGATCCAATCCAAGGTCGAAAATCGTTTGGATCACGATCCTTCAGAAAGTAGCATAGTAGCAGAAAGAGAAGGAGTAGACTGCTGTTGTTTTGCACTCAGCACGATCTTGGTCCATTCTTCTGCCTTCAATATTGAATGATGGACTTGAATTCCCTGCAGATTTTCTAACTGGCCACAACCTAGCTAGCTACCAGCAGGTAGTCGGCGAACCAAGGGCACAAAAAACGAAACTCCGAAAAGGCAGGATTTATTATTGGAATCGTGATCAAGTCAAGGCCGAATGTGAAAACAACCCCTCCGGGTGTTTGGCCACAAATATCAGAATGATTCCCAACTCGTGATTTTCTAAGTCGACTTTGGTGGAAAGTGGGCTCGTTGATCCTAAAAAGACGCTTCCTGTCATATTTCTTCAATTGTTAAGCACCGAAAAGAACCTCGTGTCGCCGCTGGTTTGGTTCTTGAAAGGCTGCCTTAGGGTATCACCTGACTATATGACCTCAAGGCAGATTCCCGGTGGTCTGACCCTATCAGGAAAGCGATTTTTCCCCAGACTCTCAACTGGAAAGGCGGAAATTTGTAGAGGAAATGAAAGGGGAGCCTTTCATATTTCTTCTCTCTGGCTTTTTTTTCTTCTTTCTGTCTCACTTCTTTGGCCTTCGTTGGTCGTCGTCTTCTGAGCCTGTGGGACATTTTGATGTTTTTGAGAGGAAAATTGTAAAGGGACTCCAGTTGAGTAGAGGCTCCTTTAAGAACCAGGTTCAATCTCGACTCCAAGGCTTATTTCTCTGGAGAAAATCCCGTATTTTCGATGCTGATCTCCTTAAAGATCTCTCCCAAATATAGATCCCTCCCAATCAGATAAACTAATGTACACTGACTGCTTTCGGGTCTCATTCGACGCAGAAATGTTTTTCCCAGCCAAGACTTTGGCACCCAATGATTTGTACCCTCGTCAGACGTGGCTCCTCTTTTTTTCATTGGGTCCATCATGGTCCATCTACATAATACACGTGTATGTGTGTGTCTAGCCGCGGTGGCAATTATTCAAGATTCTTCTTTCTCCCTTTCATATGGCTGACAGAATGGTACGCCGAGAATTTTCTGGATCATTACAGCCCAGGATTTGTTTGATGTTAGACATGTATTTGGTGGAGAGATGGAACAAGAGAAAGAGAGAGTGAGGTAGTGAGTGAGGCCAAAGCGACCTAGAGTCCACTCACCAGCCTTGGCATTCCTAGCAGCCTTTCTCGAAATAAGCATGTGCTTGTACAGTGTATACCATTTGTGGAGAAACGACAGTCCTCACTCAAAACGGCGGCCTCATTCCCGTTTGAATACTTGAAAAAGGGACACCAATTGGATCCACTCACATAGATTGGACCACTAGGTGACCCCGGAACCAAGGCGGAGTCAATGAAGCATTTAATGAATTGTGATCTGGCACCCAATGAGCGACAATTAGAAAACCCAATTTACATCCCAATCTGAATCGGGATCAAGATCTGCGCCTCTTCCCCAGTCGTTGGAAAGCAGGAAGGATAAAAATGCCCCACGATCTTTGACTCTGCCTGTTCGTCTTCGCAGTGTGGAGCCAAGTTTTCGTAGGGAAAAGAGGCTAATCATGAATCAAGCAACGGGGGGCCAATTTTCTTCTCAAGAGACTCCAAGAGTAGTCCACTTCTCCATCCAATCCTGGTCCTCCTCCTCCTCCTCCTTTTTCGGCCTCGATCCATCTGTTCCTGGGTCCTTCCTTCTCCTCGTGGTTGGTTCTTCTTGGAACAAGCCCGCTAGTCAACAGGGGACGAGACCTCGAAAGATGTTTGGCCAACAAAAGGAACATCAGCCTGGCTCTGTCCCTTTTCCTTTCATTTTGAAGGGCAAAAAAAGGTGGACACTCGAATTTACATGTTCTTTCAAAGTCCGAATCGATGTCACTTGTTGCAAGGTCGCAGGAGACTTTCCAAAGAAAAAAAAGAGTGGAACTTTTCTTTGGAACAAACACTGTCCAGCGTGTGAAAACCGTGTTCCTCTTCAAAGGTCACACGTTGCGATAGTTCGTGTCCAATTGTGAAATAGGGAGGTAATCCGTTCCGTCTAGTTTGAAATTTTGGACCAAGGCAAATGCCATGTTTATTTTCTTTGCTTCTACATTTCAACGTTTGAGATGTAAATGAGCATAATGGGGTGAGTTGTTGAAAGCCAGCCAAGGAAAGGCGAAATTGCACACCTTTCCCCTTTTCCTTCTCATTTTCCAAGAATGTTGCCCCGAAAATAACCTGTGGATTTGTTGTAAAATGACCCTTAATCGAAGGAGCAACCTGATCCCTACTCAACTTTGAAAGGCTCTTCAAGAGAGCAAGTTTGTTTTTATAGGTCAAGTGGGTGAGTGTGCTCCTCGAAAAGTGCATTCAGTCCCTCCTCAACTCAACATGGTGCTTCTGATTACTTACCCAAATTCTGACTGTAGTCGATCACAAACATCATGAAAAGAACACATAGGTAGATTCTCCTCCTTAAAACCGGAGGCAGAGATGGCCCTGTTCCAAAACAGGGAACAAATCCCGCGAACGAATTGAGCTGGACCATTCTGAAAGGCTTGGAACACTCTAGCACTGGAACACCCGAGTCTTCAATGTCACGCTGATCTCATGGCCAAGGTCTCGCGAAATGCGAGCGAGATCGGATTTGAAATCAAGTCTCGTGTCTGTTATCTGTGGCTGATGATCTTCTTGTTCCACAAATGCTGTTTACTGCAGATTGTTGGCTGAGGTTTCAAAAAAAAGGCACAAGTCGATCTTCTCACTCACTACATTTTTTCGCCCTCGGTCCTAAGCAAAGCGATGATAAATCGAAGTCGAGGCTTCTCTTGATCGATGTGCAATGAAAAACGACAGCCTCGTGGTGGAACACACACACATACACAGTTGGCTTCCACAAATGCTCACAGGGCCCTCCCTTAGTCAGGCACCAAAAAAGCACACAACATCCGCGAGATCTGCCTTATTCCTTGGTCTTCTCGCCCATTGGGAATGACCATGAAATCTGAAGAGAGAGATATCTCGCCAAGAATGTTTTGATTTAGCCTTCTTTCTTGGAGCCTACGGAGATTCGTCTTCCATTTCGATGGAGAGAGAGGGGGGAAAACCCGAGGGATAATGGAGCCGAGTGATGGAGATCGAGGGATGGAATCAATCTTTGGACCACTGTTTTCAATAGAGAATCATCTCGAGAAAGGAGTCTCTCAATTCATTGATTAATTGAGTTATATCATTCACTCGCCCATCTCTTGACGCATCCCCTTTCTCATTTGGTCGAGCATCAAGTCCCCACATGCCTACAAGACGAAAGAGAACAGTCCACGGTTAAATAGCATATTCGACATCAAAATACAACGAAACAAATGGTATATTCAATCCTTGAGGTTGATATTGGCACGGAGTTTCTTGTTAGTTCCATATCTTTTCAAGTGGTGCTCAAAACATCATCGAGTCCTCTTGAAGAGGAAGAGGAGCTCATACTCTCTTTCTCTGTATGCTTCCAAACAACGTTAACGCTCAAGAGAGATGCTGCTTGCTTATCGTACGTCATATCAGACACATCGTACCATGTTCAGGATGGAGACTGGAGTGGTTAAGGAAATGACAGTAGCAGTTTCCCCTTTAATTGATTCATCAAGAAATAATGGATTTTCGATTATCCTCTCTCCCTTCGATTCTCTTGGCCTTATGGAGCCCTTTTGAACGGCTTTCCCGGGGTTCAAAATAGCCTTTCCTTAGTCAAGGCCTGGAGTCCATGGCCTTTTTTGGAAACGATTATGAGAGTGTTTAACGAAGGGGAGGTTCGAAGCTATTCGTATCCTGCACATGCATGCTAGTACAGGGTGGAAAAGAGCATCTATTTTGTTTCCAAGGTACCAAGTGGTTCCTTATTTGAGAGAGAGTACTTCATCCCGGGAATCTCGTTCCCCGCTATCTTTAATGGAGTGAACGTGTAATGTTTTAGATACTCGTGTGTACTCTCCAATTGAGCATCGCCATTCTTTCTATCTTTCTGTCTGTCTGTTTCTCTTATGCCCACCACCCACTCCTTCAATCGACGGGGATAACCTTAGCCTCACTGTAGAGAACCAGGCCCTTTTGGCCTTTGTTTCTCAAGGGAAGGTATCTCATTTCATGCGTCGTTTCATATTGAGTTCATCTTTGAAATTTGCACCCTCTCTCTGGTCTCCCTGGGGAATATCGATGTTTCCAATTTTCGTGATTTTCCTCGCAGTGTTGAGAGTGTGAAGAAAGGTGTTGAGAATGGAGCATGAGTGAGGGATATGGAGAAAAGAGAGGATTCTTTGATCACCAAGTGATTGACCCGCAGGCAAACCGTGATGATGATCGGGTTGGGAAATGGAGCGAGGATCTCTGAATACCAGGGAACCACTCTCCTCCTCCTTCGATGGATATGGACGTACGTAGATTTCTCATTTTTGTTTCAGGGACCTCAACTAATGATTATACTACCAAATCTGGGATTGGATTGCTGCCAAAGCGCTGTGAAGTAATTGGAACATATCTTATCGCCAAGCTCATTACTCGACGGAATCGCGCGCCCCAATCTCCATTGAACTGTACTACGTTGTAGGGTTGTGTTAAACTCGCAGAAACTCGTTTCCTCTCTCTCTGTGTGCCATTGACCCAAAAGGGCTCACTGTTGATGGAACATTGGACCATGTGAAATGAAGCACAATAGTTAGTACTAACAAAACCATGTTCCCAAGTTCATGTGGAACCCTCCCAAGGGGAGCTTTGGGTGATTCTGTCAATGACCAATGGGGAAAGGGTATCCTTTTCTTGGAGGGGAGAAACTACCTATTAGTTTTATTAGGTGCGCCCATGCGCTTTTGCGGAGAACGAAAGATAACATGGTGAAGGCACAAAGGATTGGATCTTCTCCTTTTGGACCAATTGCCCCTCCTGAATATTAATGAACACGATCAATTGAGGGTGTCAGAGAGCCAAGAATAAATTGCCAAAACCCGTTTGAGGCACCCAGAAAGCCATTTATTTCTGGGCTTGAATTGGCTACGAGAAAATTAGCACTGACATGATGGCATTGTTTGTTAAGCAGTCTCGGTGTAATTATAATTGACAAGTCCAAGCTTGTCTGGTCACAGAAAACTGAGTCCCAGAGAGAGAGACGAAAAGTTTTCTCCTTCACTTTGCCACTTTCCGTTTTCTTTGTTGCCACAACTTTCACTACTTTTGAGGGGAAGAAGATCCCCATCTGACTGAGGGAACTCAAGAAAAACAATCCAAGTGTTGACCCAACCTCGTTGGCTGGTTAGTGGATGCCCTGAGCAAAGCAAGAAAGAATAGAAGCCTTCAGGTTTGCGAAATACATTTGCCATCGCAGGGATACTTGAAGGCATTTACAATGGACAAATCTACACCACCACAAAGATTACTTCTGAGAGGCAGCTCAAGATGATGTTGAGCGAGTTGTTTTTGGGAAATTGGAAGAAAGACATCCTTGAACCAACGGAAAAGCAAAGTGGCATCCAAGAAATTACTTGTTGACGCCAAACTTTTCGAGAAAGGTCGCCACCTTGGAAGTCGCATTAGAGGCCAACGAGGTTGCTACAAGTTTGCCTTTGTCCTTTGATCACAACACACAAGGCCGTAGTAGTTAGCTCACTCTTTTCTTAAAAAAGAGTGCTTTGTATTCCAAAAAGCCCTCATGTTCCCTACTTTATCAATGCAATGGGGTCGTCCCATCTCGAGTCATTTCCAGGGTATGATTACATTTTACACTCCATCTATGAACGAACACCCATTCTGTGCGTACGTATACCCACTTTCAGCCAATGAATAGAAGCCACAACAGGACAAAAGTGGGGGTAGACATAGAATCGTCAACATGTTCCGCCCTCAACTTCACACCTTGTCAATAAAGAACGTAAGGAAAATCAGCACCTAATGGAAGCAACTCGGTTCCTGGAACAAAGACTCGGGGCGAGTCAACATGCAAGGCAAAGTTACACGTGAAAAGCTGACATACCCAATGGACTTCTAGACTTTAAATGAGTTATTGCGATGAGGACATGCTTGGTAAAAAGTATCTGAAAAGACATGGACATTGGGAAAAGTAGAAGCATGTTCCCTTGAAAAAAAATCATCCCCGTGATAAATAGAAAAGACGCTTTCAGAATAAATCCTCACTGCACCTCCTCCACATTCGCTTCATACAATACATGAATTTGCATTTGAATTTAGGAAGTGCCAAAGGCTCGTTTTATTTAAAAAAGGTATGTATATATATGAGGTAAAGTAGCATGAGATGTGTATACTGATGGTAAGAGAAATAAGATGTTATATTATAATGAATAAGTAATTTCAAAAACTAACCATAAAAAATCAAGAAGGGTGTAAGATGCATTGACTCACGTTTGGCGTTTTCTCTTTATTTTAAGGGATTGTTCCTTACTTGAAGGTCAAAATGAGTTTGAATGTGAGCTTACAAAGCCGAATAAGAGGTTATATTTACAATAATTCAAATATTTCCGAGAACATTAAATTAAGTACTAAGCATCCTTACAACCGAACAGCTGTTCTATCTAGATTTTAAAACACACCTTAAAGCTGGCAGTACAGGGTCGGAGGGCCAAAAGTAGATTTTAGCGTTTAAAGTACATACACAGTGTCCGTTTTAGGTCTAATAGAGGTGCATAGACTTTTTCAATCAATCCTTAAAGATATGGCATTTTGAGATTCTAAAGAGTCTATTTCAACCCAGAGGTCTCCCTCCGTTTGAAGGAAAAATGCAGGAGATTGTACCAACTGTCGTAATTCAATCAAATCAATACTTTGTTTATTAAATAAATTAATCTTATTCTTAAGTCAAGCACCAATATGAAAGAAACAGTGGCTTTTCCTATTTTTCCTTGTCTTCTTCAATGATAGTGATTGATACTGAAACAGTAATTTGAAACATCTATCGACATTTGGCACAATTATGATGGTTTTAAGAAGTCTACACATGGTCCACCAACCCTGTATACAACAGAACCATTTTCTGACTCGATTTTAATGTACTCCAAAATTTTCTTCAAGTCATTGTCATCCAGTGCTTCTTGTCAACAGCCAACCTCATTACGTTTTAGAATGGTCAAGCGCAAAAGCTGTGTTTTAGAAAGTTACAGTAAAGTAGCTCAATAAGACAATACTCTAATATTGTAAAATCTGCTTTACTCAGTTGGTTGGTTACTTTTTTTAACATTCCCCAAAATTCAAATATTAAAATCAGACTATCTTTAGTCTTGCTAGTGTTTTGAGTTCAATTATTAGCCTGGTGGTTCCATGTAGGTCCTTATTTAGGTTTTTAGGGTCCAAAAAGTAAACACAACCAGTTGTTTTGAAAGGCAAGATACATAAATTCTGAGAAACAAATGGCAGCACCGTCAACTCAAAGCACAACAGTGATAGTATCCAGACAATAGGTGGATTGGGCTTGTAACTCGTTAACAAGTGCGATTTTTACAAGTTTTATACAATCAGATATTCCTCTTATGAGAAGGTCTTATAATACATTTTTTATTGTTAGGAAACCATGTCCAACACTTATGGTTTAATTAGACGTGATATGCTGGGCGATCCCTACATATTCTAAAAACTCCTTTTCTGGAGCAAGAAACACGCCAAAATCCAATATTTTCTAAAGTTAAGACGTTGTTCAACCACCCATGCTAATATTTGGTGAACATGTGTGGACAAAAAGTGTTCAGTTTTGAAATGAAACGTCTTGCTTTTACACGGTACTTGATTTTTGACTTGTTGCTCGTTGTTGACGCTTATTTTCTAGGTCGCCCAACATACTTTTTCAAATTAAATCATGAGCTTGAACAGGGTTGCCTCACAACAAAACATGTAAAACATCATCTGTGCATATGAGCTAACTCTTGATTTCTAATTTTCTCAACCATCTAAAAATCGCAATTGTGAACGAGTTAAAGGCCCATTCTACCTAGAGTCTATCTAGACTATACTATTGTATCATGTACACCCTGACATGAAAGTTTTGTCGTAATTTTCAACCAAAATATTTGCATTAAATAACAATAGATATGAACGACTTGACATCCAATCTGTCCCCAACTAGTCTCTTCTTCCTCGGAAATGATATTTGGGATGCGACCAAAGTAAAAAGTGTGGATGGCTCAACGTGTTTCCGCACTTTTTCAGGTGTCTTTCCCTTTGCCTAAAATTTTGATGAACGGTTGAGATTCCATGAGCTCTTGGATTATGACGGACAGTAATATTTCCCGTTATTTTTGGTTAGATGTGTTCCAAAACTAGTCTTCTTTCTCCGAAAATCGAGTAAAATTTGATTCTCGCCATTCACTATTTTTTCACGGCGATGGAACCGTGCAAAAATAAAACGCCGGACATCAAGTTGACAATTGCTGTTCCAGGAATAACTTGTCACTTATTTGCCCTTAAATTACATCTTAACTAATCCCAAAATATTCTAGGGACTTGTTGGGGCACACGGGTGGTTTGATTACGCCAAAGTGTCCATGCATTGCCGTCATTTTTTAGCTCAAAGGATGACTACCATAAAACTTTCGTGTCAGGGTGTACCTGACACGAACGATGATGATGAACGTACGGGCGATGAAAGTACGGACAACGCACATCGCCATATTGACATTTTGCAATCATCAATGCTGATCAATTAGCTGTTTGAGATTTTATTACCAATTTCCTTGGTTAAGGTGGAAATCAAACAAATATTATAATATACGAATCAAACATATTGAGAAGTTGAATGTCTTCTGAATTTTTAAGATATAATTCTGTTATTTTCCTGTTTGGACTTTCCTGAGTTGAATTTCTCTTCAAAAAATATTTCGAATTGGTTAATTCATCTATGTGTGCAAAATTTCAATATTTCGATGTGCGATATCCGTACTTTCATTGCTTTGTACCAAATTCCCTTTTTCGTGTTTCAGTGGAACCACTGAATTAAAACGAAATCCAAGTTTTATCCATTAAATTAGGCACGTTTTCCAAACGCACAAGTTTGCCTACAAAAAACCGATGCTCTTCTTTTTGAAGGTTAATTGGAGTTAGCGTTTTTTCGATTTAAGTGCGTGTTATGGAACAAAAAGGCCTCTCTATTGTTTACTTCTGGCCTCTAGCGCCATACTTGAACAATAAACATGAAGATAAAAGGTCATATCTTCTGCTCATTAAGCTTAGTACTCTGTTATTCTTTTTTCTCTTCTCAGAACGTCAAATGTTGGCTAAAGTGAGTTAACGACATTTGGAAAGTCCTTTTCAGACCATTCAGAATGGGCTTCTAAAGTCAGTCTCGCTATAGTTCGTATAACAGCTCGCAAGTCCTTCATGGATGGATCTTGACGTCGATCATTTCTGGACATGGGCTCAGATAAGGCCGAGGCAAAAAAATAACTCTCAAATGAAATGCTTTCAACTTTAATAAGACTCCATGGTACTTGATAGGACTCAAGTATCTGAGAGGCTCTGGTCGAAGGACCCCTCTGGGCAAATGTGACGATATCTCCTCCTTCCTTCCTTTTCCCTTTTTTCTCCTTCCCCTTTTTCCAGCTTTCTTTATCCCGTGGAAACAAAGCGAAATTGCTTCAAAGCAAAGAGAGTAAAAGACAACTTCAATGAAATTACATTAAAGACAAGACTTGGACGTTGGATGGATTATTCAGCGACAGCATTCAAACCGCTTTTTTGTTCATCCAGAGATGATGGAGCTGAGCTAAAAGTCCTCGCATTCTCACACACGGCTGAATTTTGATCAAGAAACAAACCTTCATGGGGCCATTTCTGGCCAGGAAAGGATGAAAAGAGCCACAGAGTTGGTCTATTGGGTGATATTGGTTGCAAAACAGCCCAAAACCAGACCACCAACACCAAGCCCAAATAACCATAAATTCTTGGAAGATAAAGGCATGTTCTCTGAGAGCTTGTTATATCACACTCTTTACCCCGATGACAAAGCGTCCAGGGTTGCTTCTTTGGGGATCAGACCAGGCAAAAATTGAGTCAGTTTGTCCTTCTCTTTCACTTGCGGATGATCAGAAGGCTTTTCTGGTTGTATTGAAATCGCAAAGCTGTTCACATACGTCTAGTGAGAAGATTTCCAAAAGGGTTCCAATGTTCCACCTTAGTGGTCCAAGCTGTGGCCCAAGTTTCCTTCGCGAAAAGAAGGGGATTTTAGACGGAAAGAAAAGTAGCAAAAAGGAACTGGAACACTAGTGCACCGATAGCAACTGTCGATTTCGAAACAAATAAAGCTCTAAAGGCTCAAGAGAGACTTTTACCCCATAGATTAGAAAGCCCAACCCCAAAGTAAAAAAGGTGCTAGGTTTCGAACTCATAATTGGGATCTTTTTTCTCCGGTAAAACACCTTCAAACGAGAGTGAGTGAGTTGGTTTCTTTGTCGCAAGTGCCGTTCAAACTTTTGAAGCGAGGTGGAGGAAGATCTCTTTTTCAAAGCATACCCCTGAGGGCAAACAAGACAAAATGCCGGAAAGAAAAAAGCCCATTTGGGTACAGAATTTTCCGACCATTCCATCCCAAAACTTGAAGTGTCTCTCCCTCTTTGTTCCTCTGTTCCGAGGTCTGCGTTCCCCCTTGTGCCAAACGTTGGAGCAAAGTTCATTCAGGGATAAAGTAATGACATTTAAACTCACACCAGATTACCCCAAAGATTCCTCTCAGGTTCCTTGTCCTACGTGTATGTTGGTATTCTAGAAGCTCGACAGAAAGAGCATAAGTTGATACAAAATGAGCAGAACTGTGCTGCTCGTGCTCTCCGTTTCCAATTCAATCTGCCTTGAGGGTTGTTGAAACTTTTGGCACGTCAAAAGTTGGGATTGCTTGATTAGTTTCCTTACATACATCTCCTTCGTAAGGTGTGAGTGGATCAGCCAATGTAGATATCACATTGACTAAATTTGATCTCGCTTGTGCGGCAATCTACCGATTTATTGGAATTCTGCACTTTGACAAAGTTTGCTTGGACACGGGGAAATGTCAAGGTTGGCATGTGGGTCCAATACTAATGATAATAACTTCATCGGTCTTACCTTCGACCTTTGGAGGGCCAAAAAAGCCGATTGAAATGGAAGAACAAAGTTTCACTTTTATACAGTCGTTTCTCCTCAAGCTAGAATCGATTGTGTCTGAAGCTGAAGGCCATGAGGACAAAAAGTTAGCTTCCTTTTGGAATTGTTCCACAATGGATGATGCTCCGTTCCTGTTCCGATCGATTCCACGAACCGCGTTTGACTGAGGCAAGCTCGGATCTTATTCTGCCTTTTCCCCTCTTTCTTTTTCGAGCTCGTCATGTTCCACGGGATCTCTCGCAGAATTTGAGCTGGAACGAAGGAACGAACGAAGGCACGAATGAGAGGCTCAAGTGACGGACATTTGGAGACTAACGTGGAACATGGATGGGCCAAGTGGTTGGTTGATAGTGATGATGCTGGTTGGAGTTGTCAGAAACCCTGGATAGTTGGACGTGCAAACCGGAGCTATTCCAATAAATATAGGCAAAGTGATGGCTTCCAGACAAGAAGTTGTCGGTTCTAAGTATTCTGAGCGAGGTCTGGCAGAAACTTTTTTGAGCCAAGGAAAATCCAAAAGGGATGAGGTGTAAGATAAAGAAATGTCACATGGAAGAGTCCTTTTTCATATCCCAGACCATGAGATACTCTTGTCTTTGTATCAAATGTCCGAAACGCCCATCATAACGCTATATTTCTCAAGGACGTTTGGACCGCTGGTCATTTTCAATTTAGTTATTTTCGGTTTATGCACTTATGGTCGCAAAATTTTCGCTACCACTGCACATAAACATTCTTGATATAGGAGCTAAGAGAAAAAAGGTTGGTTTGCCGTCGAGCAGAAAATCTAAAGCGTTTGTTACAGCTTGTTCTCTCTTTTCGCTCGCGTCAGCAGTAAGCTGACCCAAGAAGCACTGGAATCATGGAGTGGGAGGCTAGCAATGAGAATTATGATTTCCAGTAGAAACAAGTCAATAACGCTCTTCTGCAAATGAGACCTTTCTTTCGTCGAGTAGACTACGTACTTTAATTTTCAGCTCAATTGACCGTCGGAGTCAAAAGTTACTCTCTCAAAGTTCAGTGCAAATCCTACCGAGAATGAATGAACTTGCCCTTTTGTGGTAATCGTTTTACCACAACAGGGCGAGTTCATTCATTCCATGCTCTTTTCAGTACATAAGCTTGAGAAGGCATAACTTTTCACTCCAGCATTCGATTGGGCCGGAATTTGAAATACGTGTTCTACTCAATGCAAGCCAGGTCTCATTTACAGAAGAACGCAATTGGTTCGTTTCTACTGGAAATCATAATTCTCATTTCTAGCCTCCCTCTCCATGATTTCCGTGCTTCTTGGCTGACCCTACAACTTGAAACGTCGTCTGGAAACTTTGCTCGACTCCAAAACCTCACATGCTCTGGCTTTGAACATTGATTTCGATGTTTGACCAGGAATATTTGTACTATGTCATGGAAAAGCAGGATGTTTGAGGCATATCAAGAAAAAAATGTTTTTATTTGTGTTGGAAAATAGCTCTTGAATTGAGGATTCAATGATCAAGACTAAGGATTTTTCATACGCAATTTAAGGAAAGAGTTTTTGCTATTGAGTCCTTCAAGCGCAACCAGTGAAATGGAAATCACGTGCAACCTTTGAGCTTTGATGCACAAAATTTCTGTTCTAATGTGTCCAATATACCTTTAGAAGCTCGAAAATGGGTCACATGTTTGTGTCAGGGTGCAATTTCTGGAGCTGTATTACTAAGGTGACCTCCCCAGTCTTATGTACTGTGACCTCCCAGTCAGCTGCTCCTTAAAGGACCCAATAGTCCAATGATTTCATCAAATATATCCAATCAGCCATCAACACTTCCCATATCAGCATTCGAGATCTTTTAAAGAAGCAGTATATCCAAATTGACTCATGCAATCTCAATTCTGGAGTTTTTGTTGGAAAAAGAAACTTTCTCCATGTTAGGTAAATGCTCTGCAGATCTTCAAAACATGTTGATGAAGACAAAAAAATTGTCAAATTAAACATCATAGTTCTTTTTTTAGTTCAATTTTCAAATAGTTGAAGCCTTAATTAACCAAAGTCACAGACTTCTTGAGCTCAAGAAGTCATTTTCAAATGCCAAAAACTTTTAAGTCCACTTTTGAGGTGAAATTGCAATGCTGCATATGTATTTGAATTCTATTAATTTTGTCACAGCAAAAAAAACTATTAAAGGTCACTTAGAACATGCTTAAGGACAATTTTTGAACATTTTCTTCATGTCAATTCTATTTGTGGTGTGCCTACTTAAAACATTGTTGAAATCTACACAGCCGTTTTTCTACATTGATGCAATTACCCTCTTGTTTGATCCGTCGAGAATTCTGGCCAAAAAGGCCATTAAAAAAGATCCGTGAAATAGATTTCCAAAATATTGTAGAACACTGCTCTTTGTACATCTAGACTTTAGTCTAAGTAACTTTTCAAATATTTGTTTATAAGTGTGTTTTATGGAACAATATGGAGTTTTTGCCCGTGACCGAAATCAAATAATTGTTGTTCATTACATTTACATCTCGAAAGTGGTTGTAAAAGTTTTTGAAATTTAAAAATGACTTCTTGAGTTCCAATACACACCATGAAACCTTATGCCATTATAATTCAGAAGGTTCAGCAGTCCTGTGTTGTGGTTTGATATATATAGTAATTGAAACTACAATTACGTAATTGCAATTACGCTTCCATGTAGCTTTAGTAAATTGCATTTGAAATCAGAGTAATTGAAATTGATTATCTTTAAATTAGAGTAATTGTAATTGCAATTAATTACATTTGAAATCAGAATAATTGTAATTACAATTAATTACATTTGACATCAGAATAATTGTCATTGCAATTAATTGCATTTGAAATCAGAGTAATTGTAATGATAATTAATTACATTTGAACCCTTCTGGGATTAACCTTTTCACAGATTTTTCACCATCTTTCCAATATTTTTCAGCATGTAAATTGATGCATCCAAAGTTCAAAAATGTTTGATGTTTATTGTACATATAGCATTTTAAAAAAAGAAATAAGTTTCAGATTGGCTACAACCAGTGCACTGTAATAATATTATTATAGTGAACTAACCAAAACTTGCCCTGCCAATGTTCGAAAATGTTGATATTACACAATCAATAGCAATTTGTAGCAATAATTTTCTAAAACAGTGCTTCTTTTTGGATTCGGGTATTCAAATTTAAGGATAAATGTCCCAGTTTTTTACCATTGAAAGTTCAAACCTACTCGTAAATTGAAATGTCGCCTTCAAATTGCAAAGAAGTTGACTTTTTTGTTCCGATTTATCAGGAACCACTCTACTTCAGGACGGATTTCAAAAAGACGCACTAGGTCCAATCACTGTACTAAAATGTGAGTTTTTTGCAATAAATATATTGTTCCGTTGAATTTTCATTGTACTAATCGGACTTAGTGTGTATTTTGAAAGTAATCCTGGCTTGGGCCATCCTTGGATTTTTTTTTTTTTTTTTTTTTTTTAATGGTCGCGGATTTTCTACTACCGCTACAAGGAATGCGATTCCTTGTAATCAAGGATTTCTCCCGACAGCTTCAATCCGACCCCCAACAGGATTCGAACCTACGCCATCTGGGGAAGCACTTACACTCGGCACTTTTAAGAACGCGCTAGTACGCGTGGCCACTCCGGCTTCCTTAATCAATAATTAATCAATAAATTATGCACAATTTCTTGACATTAATATAGTGTCAAAAGGTTAGAGACACAGTCTCAAGTCATGACTTGACTTTTCATTACTGACAGTCTGAGAAGTCTCTTAATAACAATGCAAAAACGTTTCTCCAAAATTCACCTTTTTCGACAAGATAAACTAAATGATGTGAAAATAGATGAAAACTTCTTTGTCACAGGGCAGGAGAAAAGATTGTGAGGGAGAAATAATTTTCTATACAATATTCTAAATGCTCTTCAACGGTGTTCTAATTTTAGAATTGCTCCTGAAACATTGGCAAACTTTTGATGATCGATCTCACTTCAAAATATCTCGCAAAATCAACACCAAACAAGTCGTCACTAAAATTGAAGCTCTCTGGTGTCATTCAAGGAAGTGCAACCTTGAACAAAAACACCAAAATCCCAGAACTTGTCAAACGTTGGCCATCTTCAGGCCTTGGACCCTTTCCTTGTCCCCTTGGAACGTGGAACAAGAACCAGTCATTCTGTCATTGAGGGATTGAGTGAAGTCCTTTCAAATTTGATGACATGAAACTCATTAACTTCCAATGACCCTCAAGTAATTTCTTCCAGCCAGCGGTTCAAACAGATTCATCGATAGTTGGAACTCTTGGAACGCCGACAAGACTCTGGTCTCACTAAAAAAAAGAACTCAAATGAGAAAGAAAGAGCTCCTACCCACCTAAGTAATCAGTGAACCATATCCAATGTCTCTCAATGTCTTGAGCGGAAGCTCGATGGAACATCTTGTTTCATTTCCTATTTCCTCGTTCCAAAAAAGGAACCGTCCTTTTTGCTTGAAACCAAAAAATGGTTAAAAAACATCGGTGTTGAGGAAGACCAGAAAATGTTGGCCTTTGGCCGGAGTGACTGACTTTAATGAGGTGTTTGAATGCATGTTGGGTGCTGTGGGTCGGTCGTGTTCTTTGGCTCCTCCGGTTTCCCCTTTTTCGTGTCTAAGGTTCTCTTTTGCAAAAAGATTGGAACATGACAACTCGGCAAATCTCCAACCTTTTTTTGCATGTCGCCCATGGGCTTATTTTTGGTGAGATGGCGTTGGTTGGGTTAATCAAGTGGTTACTTAATTAACATGGTTTGCTCTTTTACTTTGTTTGCATTAAATAAAGATTTGAGCAAAGTTGTCAATATCTGGAATTGGAAATGGGAGGTTGCGTTTGATTTACTATATATTTTGGCGTGAACCGAAAGCACAAAAGATAGGTTTTGCGACTTTTATTCCTCTTTTACCGACAAAAAATCGTCTTTTGTTTGATTCTTTTCTTGTCTTACATTTTAAAAAGGAATATCCTTCAAAGAATGTCCTAACTGTGATTTGAGAAAAGTCTTTTTCTGATTCTTATAGCTTAATTCTCCACATGGTTCATTATATTTTGAAATTTTGCCGAAACTTGAAAGGCTTTCAAAGGTGGGCACAACTTTCCACTTGCTTGATCAATACAGAAAAGACTCTTTGGAAGTTCTGGAACAAAAAGTGATCTTAGTTCGTGTGTAACCTCCGAAAACAATGGGTGGAGACGACAATGATAAGAATGAGGAAGAAAAGGATCTGGAACTGGACCTTATGGCTGAGCAGGAGCTCCTCCGGCTCACAAGACAATACAGGGTGACTGAAAATAGCATTTAGTTTCGCGGAATTGTCCACAAAAGGGTTCTTGTTTGAGTTCCTCAA
>CM021317.1:4096664-4122342 GCA_010645155.1 Tigriopus japonicus | reverse complement strand
TGTTTTGAGATATTTGGAACAAGTTCCTTTGGCTCGAAATGTAGTCGTGCAATCGGACTCCCTTTGAGGAAAAGCAAATAACAAGTCATTAAGTTTTCATTCAATGGGAAAGAAATGTGGTCGAACAGGGAGGCTCGACTTCTTAATTTCACGTCAACATATGTTGATGGTTATAAATTCCTCAATTTACTCCGTTACCCCAAAAGCAATTTTTAGAGCGTGGATTAAAAATGTTTCTTTTCAACTTTAAAGCTGTTTTTGGTTGTTTTGGCCCAAAAAAGCAATTTGTGGGTTTTACAAATTTTGTTTGATTTTTTTTTTCAAATTTTCCAGAAAATTTAATTTAACAAAAAAATCAGGCGTTTTTTTTTCGACCCATCCATTTTTTTGAAATTGAGGTCCAACGGAATAAAAAAAGTTTTTTTGGTGAAATAACGAATCCAAAATTTTTTGGCAGAAAGTTCGAGAGCAAAATATTGGCAAATGAAAAGCCCATAGGGCTCAAATATTATTGACCTAAAATATGGCAAGTTCAGGCGAAAAAAATCAGATATAGAAAACTTTGTTGTGCCAATTTTAAGCCAAAACCCATGTTTTGGCAATTTTGAGCATTAAAAAACATTTTTGTTACAATACTCGAGCTGCAAACAACTACCCTATGTATTCGATATGACAAAGCAACCCAAGCAAACCAAAGGCCAATCTTAGAATCTTCTTATTCTTACGCTTTCAAATTTTTTCGGCCTTCTAGTAATCTCCAAGCTATATTTAAGTGGACAAAACAGCATTCTAAATATTTCATTAAACTGTGTTTTGGGTAAAGGTTCTAATGCTCCCGTAATTGACAGCTTGAATAATGTCTTTCCGCTTGAACAACTCGCTTAATGTAACAATCTGGCTGCCACCTTTCTAACACGCCTTCTTTAAGACTTATCTGGAACACAAAGTACGTCATCTAATGTGGCTAACGACTGACTTTTATGATTCCAGTACTATTTGACAATGGTTATTATTGTCATATCGAAAACATACAGCTGATGTTGATTGCAGCAATTGAAGAAGCTCAGCATTCCAAAAAAGCAGTGTGTTCAACGTCCTTGAAGTAAAACTCTCAGCACAGATGCAGCTTGTGACCTGAAGGCATACTTGAGAACAGTTAATCTTACTTATCTTGGTGTGCTCGCAGTATTTGAATCAGCGTGGTAAACCTGCTACCCAGCGTTTGTTTTGATCAATCCCTATTTGGTTTGGTTAACCTTCACAATGCGACACTATTATCAAAGTTGGCCATCACAAACGTATTTTCTGCCTTCATTGTTGTATTCAGAAGTCAAGGTCTTGCTTTGGTTCATTCATTTATTTATAGATTTATGGATTGGTGTTTTACAGGGAAATCCGACAATGACGTATTGGATGCCATGGACTCGGATGATGAAGCTGTTCCATTTGACTTATCCGCTCTGAAAACGAGGGCATTTGTTCAAACGCAAAGGCAAGTTTTGGTGGGCGAACTGTTTCCCAACTTTCACATTCCTTTGGTCTTATTAAAGATATCACTGGGAGGGGTGCAGATTTCTGGCAAATAAAACAGGACTTTTAGGCCCAAAAAATAGCAAAGAAACGCGTTCAAAATGGCAAATAAAATGGCAACTAGACACGAAAATTTACCAAAATATAGCAAAACTGGCCACTACATTCGGAAATTGAGCATTATGTTACCCCAACAATGAAGTGGGATGCAAGTGTATGAACATATTAGAGAAAATATTTTTATTCCATTGAATAATCAATATATCCTTTACAAAAAAACGTTTTGGGCAAAAATCTGTTTTCACCATGTTTTTCCCACAAAAGACAATTTTTGCATTGATTTGCCCCGAAACCGACAATTTTGCATTTAAATGCCCAAAACCGACAAATTTTGCATTTAATTGCCCAAAACCGACAAATTTTGCATTTAATTGCCCAAAACCGACAAATTTTGCATTTAATTGCCCAAAACCGACAAATTTTGCATTTAATTGCCCAAAACCGACAAATTTTGTATTTATTTAAAGGAAGCCAGAGTGGCCGCGCGTACTAATGCGTTCTTATAAGAGCCGAGTGTAAGTGCTTCCCCAGCTGGCGTAGGTTTGAATCCTGTTGGGGATCGGATTGAAGCTGTCGGGAGAAATCCTTGATTACAGGGAATCGCATTCCTTGTAGCGGTAGTAGAAAATCTCAGACAATAAAAAAAATTACCCAAAAATGGCAAATAAAAGGAAAAATGCCCTTTGGCATTTGAAACATTAAAAGCTAGCAAATAGCAAATAAACTTGTTTTTGGGCATAACATCTTATTTGCTTGAAATCTACGCCCCTAATCATTGGTATATTGAAACTTTTGGTTGATGCAATTTAATATTTTTAAATAGGGAACGAAGAGAAGCATCTTTAGTGGGAGGACAAGGAGGTTCAGGGTCAAAGAAAGATAGCGATGGATTATCGGACAATCGCGGAGGAAGTGCCAAGCGACGGAGCAAGGCCAAGAAATCCAAGTAAAAATGGACTTGATGATTTGATTGGTCTTTGGTTTTGACTTGATCATGGTCAATAAAATAAGTTTCATACGCACTCCCTTTGGACGTATGTATCTCTGAAAATTGAGGCTTAATGTTGTGGTTCTTGCCATTCTAATCAAGATAAGTTCTTATTCATGAAGTAAACATGTACGTATCGAATCAACTGGAGAAAAAAAACAATATAATTTATTAGGGATCTATTGTTGAATTACAAAGAACTTATGTACGTTTCCAAAGACAAACTTAAAGCATTGTTATTTTTGATCATTTAATGGAAAATTTTGTATGAATTAAAGGCATAAAGTAACAAGAAACAAAAAGG
The DNA here is from genome assembly GCA_010645155.1 of Tigriopus japonicus. Lineage (NCBI taxonomy): Eukaryota > Metazoa > Arthropoda > Copepoda > Harpacticoida > Harpacticidae > Tigriopus > Tigriopus japonicus. The sequence goes on along the minus strand of CM021317.1, from coordinate 4,119,460 downwards.
TTTAGTCGCTGTTAACCCAAATCCAGTTACCAAAAGCATTTGAAATGATGGCAACTGAAACTTGTAATTTTCAAATTTCATAACATTGATTGCTTTACCTTTGAACGGGTCATTCCAACCGGAAAAGGTGCAGTCAAACATTATTTTCAACATATTCAATACTATAGTTTACGGACCCGAAATAAAATTCGCCAAAGGTTAGGCCTAGCAACAGAAATTCCGACGAATAAACTAGGAAATCTTGACAAAAATTACGCAATAAAGACAAAAATACATAACAAAATAAACTCACATGCTCAATGGAAAACTTTGAAATCGTTTGATACATTTGACCCCTTCACTTTTATTAACTTTTAAGAGGGCGAAATTGGTCGCAACAAATAAAAATCTTGAACAAGTGAAGTGCATCTGGAAATACTTTGGTAAAGAATCCTTTGCAGAAGCTATTCAAGATTTCTTGGCAACAATATACTTTCAAGTACCCCTTGAGATAACTTTATCGTAACAAAACTTTGTCAATTGGATAAGTAGGTGACATTACGTTGCCGTTTGCAATTTCCCAATCTCCTGCCAAACAATCGAAACAATTTCCATCAAGGATGTGCCTTCATTTGCTCACTTTTGTTGAGGACCATGTACATTTTCACCATTTTAAAATTTCAAACCACCTTCAAAGCAATATTGAAAATCATTCAAATGAAACTTTAAAATAAAGAAAATGATTATCAATTGGTCAAACTTACATTTTTCCACATCTTTCTAGGACAATGTAACAGAATCGGTTTGTTACCCAACAAACCTGATTGCTATTTGTTTTATTCTTATAATATTAGTATGCGATATCTACTATCGACTAGAAATGTATTATTGTGTAAACAGCTTTGCTCGATTTGTTGTTCAAAACTATGCACCTCATCATTGCATCCCGGAAACAAATTTTTGAGTATGTTATAGGATATATGTAGGATTTGAGAACCTTTTTCGAATATATTTCGAATAGAAGTACTAGTTGAAGGTGCAAACAAAATAGCAAAACAGAAATCAAAAAGCAATTTTTGCCATAAAAAAGATCAACATTCAGCCTATTTTCAGGCTATTGGTGAAATCAAAATGCTCACGTTTGTTTTAATTAACCGTTTTATCATAATCCAAATTTGTGCGAATTCGGACAATTGTTGGAATTATGAATGTTTCATAAAAATAAACAAACTTCCGAACTAGTGGGAAATAATGCGGAATGGTTTATTTAATTAAATTAGAAAAAAGACGAGAAAGCCATTGAGGTAAAACAATTAAGTTCTAGTTGAAAATGTTGGAAGCCCTGATGAGCTACGGAAGTCTTAGCAACCCAATAAAAAGGTCATCACAAAACACCATGGGCTTCAGCAAGAATGACCCAAAATCCAATCTGTCGCTAATGTGGAATCCCAAGTCCATTTCTTGCGTGTAATGACCGATGGCAATAAGTGAGGAAGAATATCTACAGCCGTGCCTGTAGCAGTAGCTCTGTTGGTGCAGGCAATTGTGGATTTCTCGAATTGCTGGGGGGGTCTCACTAATACATAGACATGGATCATGCAGACTCCTTACAAGCAAAGGCCAGTTCTTCAACGAGCCAGAAGCTTGCCAACTGGCAAGAGTAGTAAAGAGGGCCAAAGGCCGAGGGTGCAGGCAGTGCAGTCGGGCAATCAAAGCGGAGAAGCGAGAGACATTTGCTCAGCAGGATGCGCAAAGCACTTCCATCGGCCTTCTTCTTGCCGAGGAGTCAAAAGGAAGGCCGATGGAACAACCATGCATTTAGAGAGCCAGATTTGGGCGCTTTAGCTCAAGGATATATGTGCTTAATCACTATCTTAGAAGAAGAAGAACAAATGGGAGAAAAACTTTCCAAGACTTAGGAGGGCGATCAACCAATTTATTTTCTGCCTACCTCTAAAGGTCATTGATCTGAAACTTTCTCAAAAAGGACTTTGTTGTTCCTGTTTGATCGTGTGGCTACAAAAAAAAAGATTGAATCGTTCAGAATAATCGCCACATCTAAACATTTTTAAGCGAATGAAGGTCGGTGGATGAGGTACTTTTGAAGTATAGTAGAAGCCTATCTAGAAGCATAGAAGAAACACAAAAGAAGCACATGTGACGGAGTAGAAATAGCCATGCTCGATCAAGTTTTACTACTTAAGCTGCGTTTGTCACTCGCAGCTTGTGTAACGAAACTTGATTGAGCATGGTTACTTCTATTTCGCCTCATATGCTTCTTTCATGCTTCTAGATATGCTTCTACTGTACTTCAAAACTACCTCAACAACCGACCTTGAGTCTCCCTTGTGCTTAACTGAAACATATAATCTATGACTGAATAAGAATAAACATGTAAGAAAATGGCTGATTTGGGGTACTTCTGCCAAAACATAAAATGTAATTCCAAAATTTAATCAAGATTTATAATATCAACGAAAATACTAGCTCAGAAAGTCCTATCCTTGCCATGGAGAATATCAATGCAGGAGTATTTTCGAACTATAATTTTGGCATTTACTGAAATGACCTCTTTCTGATGGCCCTCTTAAAACACGTATCTTCTAAACCACGGAATTTTTTTGCTAACAACATGGAACGCTTTGTTTGGTCTTCATTTCTCAAGGCCTTCTGGTCACTTGAGATCAAAGTGCACCACTTTCACTGACTGATTCGAGCACCCGTTCCTTAAGCCACAACTTCTGCTTCTGTTGTTGTGTACTCCCGTCCCTTGGGTGGGCTAAAGAAGTGTAAGCTGTTGTTGGACGTGGACTCCAAGGGCCACAAGAGCCGAACAAGAGAAGGCCGGCTGTTTCTTGCGCCTTGTCGTGGAACACACAGGAGCAACGAAGAGAAAGGAAGGAGGATCGAGCTCATTGCGGGACCACTCTTCACCATCGGCTGGTGGAGTTGACTAACGAAGACGGAAACCTTCACATTTCTCTAACTTCCTCGTCTTTTGAGTCTCCCTTTGGCTCGACTACCAGTGCGGGCGGTCTTGTTACTTCTTTTTCTTCCGCCTTGTTCCATTCGTTCCAAGTGCTCAAAGAAGGCTTGCAGTGTCGTTCGTCCCTCCTCAGAAGAAGGGAGCGAACGGAAGAACGAAGGAAGGAAGGAAATGAGGCGGGAGACACACAGTGGGTGTGAGTGTGTGAGAGAGAGGGAGAAGGATTCTACGATAGATCCTCTCTGGCAGTAGTAGTAGTATGAATAGTCGGGAGAGTTGTTGGTGGCCCGACCTTGTTCAGTACACAAACACTCACACACAAATGAGAGGCTTGGAAGCATCTCTCACCAGTACGACAAGGAGAGGTTAGCGAAGAGTGTGGTGGTCCCTGAGCTCAAAATCCCATTCGTAAACAGTGTCATTGAATGCGAACCAAGGTGCTTGAAGTGCAGATTGGGGTTCGTGTTTGTTGTTCGGACTCTAATAAGTGCTGGATGCGTGTTTTGTTCCTATCAAACGTGGAAATAGCTCCCTCCATAGCCAAAAAAGGTTCATTCCTAACTGTTTTGTGGCTGGCGATAAGGTGGGACGGAAAGTCGATTAGCACCATGTAATCAGTGAGGGAGATTTTGAAGTGACAGTGTGACACCGGAAGTGCCGACAGAAGCTTTCTAGATTTTTTTCAATCAATCTACATTCGGGCCAAATCCAAAAGTTTTAATCGTTATTGGTCATCAAAAGGCATCAGTGTTGTCGTTTCCAATCGCCAAGTTCGTCTTCAATGAGCCCAGCGTTCCTCAACGTCGTCGTTCCTTCTTTTTATTTGATGAGGCAACTTCAATTTGGCACCAAATCAACAGCGTTTCTCTCTTCTCTCTCTCTTTGGCTCTGACTCTTTCGGCCATTGATCTGAAAGAGTGATGTCAAGTGCCAAGAATCGGTCATAGCTTTTTTGAAAGAATCATCCCCGTTTGAATAGAGCGGTGCATTGGCTGAGCTCGAAGCTTAAAGTTGGTCCAACTCGAATAAACGAGCTCCCAAAGGTCTCTTCGCATCGATTCCATTGACAGACCGAGCAGAGTTGAAGAGCTCTTTGACAAGTATTCCATCTCGTTCATTAAGGCATGCCAAAACTGGCCCCTTAGTTGTCGACAAATGTTTCCGAGAGAGATCACTGAACATGTAAACAATTCCCCCGTTTTTTGCCAATGTCAAGAAGCAGGAGACAAGGAAGACGGAAAGAGTGAGTCGTGAGTTTGAAAGAAGACGGCGAAGTGAACCTGCCAGATTTGGAAAGTCATTCTCCCGCAAATCAAATCGGGTCAACAGGGCTGCAAGTTGCGTGTTTGAGTGTCAGTTCGAAAAAGTCGCCATTCAATTGGTGATCGTGCGATGCGATCTCAGCAAAAATGTACACAAACGTGCATGACATGACAATGAAGCAGTTTTAGATCTCTTGGGGAAATACTGAGCCCAACTTTTGCTCGCTCGTTCTGCCAATCCGACGGAATCTTTCCCCATCTCCCTTGCGAGTGAATCATGGTTGATTTGGGAGGCTACGTTATCATTTTGGTCGAGACCAAGGAGAAGAAAGTGAAGCTTTATGGTAAGACATCACGCAAACTTATGTTGTAACGAGGCCTGCTAAATATGATTGGATAACTTCAGAGCAATGAACACGCTTCCTTTGGTCATAATCCGGTACAAGGACACGCTTTGTTTTCTCTTTCCTCGTTATTCAGTAACGATCACGCCTGGTTCAATGATGTTGTTGCCAATCCCCCCCATGAAATGCATTCCCAAAACACTTCCAAGGAGTTAGTCTTGCTGCTCACAACTTCAAAGCAATCCTACGCTTAGAGCTGTTGATACAAAAACAAACAGTTTATCCAAAGGACCACCTTGGAAACGAGGATCACTTAATTCAGGGCATGTCTTTCGATCAACGTTTTCTTAGATAATGGGCTTGAGATCTCTCAAGGATGCAAATCAGAGAATGCATTCGGCATTGATTCTATTCTTGGAATATCCGAAGCTTTTGAGTTGGCCTATTCTCAAAGTCAAGATTAACCAAGTGCGAAAATAGGATGCATCCCATGGGCTTTAAAAAATGGCATCTGGCTAGCTTGTCTCAAATATGTATGCGCAAACACTTGCAAGTAAGAACAGGAGTGACTTTGAATAATGGACAGAAAACTGAGAAAGCACAAGAAAAGCGGGCAAATTATCCCGCACATAATAGGGGTACGTCAAAAAACCCTAACCTGGGTTGATAATTTGAAGTTTGTCAGCCAAGGGGAAGCGTGCAGTATGTTTGAAAGTATTTCGATGGTTTAACACGAGTTCAAAAATGTTGGTTCGAGTACATCGCTTTTCTGGAGATTATCCTATTTCTTTTGCTAGTGTTTTTGTATGGGTTTTCGTAAACCGCTTGTTTTGTCCCTTTTGTTATTATTGATCCATGCCTCAAAACATTCACCAATCATTTACCACAAGCTGAGGTCGTGGTTTGGAAGCTGGGTATTTGTTTTGAATAGCTATTCCTTTTGCTCGTATCAAGAATGTGATGAGATCCCGAATTTTGCAGAAAGTTCCCTACCAATTATCATTAAAATCTAGTTCATGTTGTCTTTTAAGGATCTCGTGTACATATCATCCATAATTCATTTGATGCGACGTTAAATGCGACGTTTGGGGGGCGTTTCAGTTCGAAGGTGACAAATGAGGCTAATGAATGTAATTTGTAGAATGTGAAAGAGGAAAAGTTCTTTAAAAATGAATTAGTCTATCGCGACAAACTTTTAAAGGTTCCTTTTTTGGATTTCTGGACTGTTGAGGTTCGATCCTGTTCAAACCGTCCTCTCGTGTTGTGTGTTGTTTGACTTTCATTTCATTCGCTTCCATTACTAATACCTTAGCAAGAACCACTGAATTTCCCTGGACTGGGAGGCTAACGAAAGGAATTATGATTTCCAGAAGGAACAAATTAATAACGTTCTTTTGAAAATGAGACCTTGCCTATGTTAACTAGGATTCGCATTTCAATTTTCAGCTCAATCGAACATCGGTGTCAAAAGTTATGTTCTCTCAAAGTTCAGTGCAAATCGTACCGAGAATGACTGAACTAGCCTTTTTCTGGTAATTGCTTTACCACAAAAGGGCAAACTCATTGATCTTATGCTCTCTTTAGTATTTTTTCCAACAACTTTTTTAAATACATTTCTTCGAATTCTAAAATTCTTACAAAAAAAAAATTTTGTATAAATTAATCGGTCAAACATGTGCGCGTATGAAATCCCCACCCGGTAGATATGCTTCTACTACACTCCAAACGTGCTCAACAACGGACTTTACTTGACGGAAGTGAAACTGAATTGATTTTGAAGTACTCTAAAATTCTTATCTAATCTAAATCTAATCAATCTTATCTGTGTTAACATGTGGCCTAATATTGATGTCTGAACTCTGGGTGGCTATTCTGTGGTCAGATTGACTAGCCCAAGAAGCACGGAAATCATGGAGTGGGAGGCTAGCAACGAGAATTATGATTTCCAGCAGAAACGAACCATTTGCGTTCTTCTGCAAGTGAGACCTGGCTTGCATTGAGAAGAACACGTATTTCAAATTTCAGCCCAATCAAATGACGGAGTGAAAAGTTATGCCTTCTCAAACTTATGTACTGAAGAGAGCATAGAATGAATGAACTCGCCCTTTTGTGGTAAAACGATTACCACAATAGCTTTTCAATATTGCAAAAATAAATGATTTTTTTTGAGTTTTAGAGCTTGTGTCAAAATAGACCAGAATGATAAAAAATATCACTTAAAATGCACTTAAACAAGATTTTTGGAAAGAATATTTCATTACTATTTAGAGTACACTATGATGTGTGTTCTGCAAAAATTACAAATAGATATGTCTAACAGATTCATATTCAACTTTACGATTTCTAGAAGGACCATGTTCCAAATGGACTGAAATTGAAACTTGAAACATTAACCGATATTTTCAAAACTTCTAAGTATTACCCAATTTTGAGTGTCTTTGAAACTGCAAAAGATTTTCTATCGCAAAATGTATTTTAAGTGCCTATTAAGTGATGTTTTTTATTATTTTGAGCTATTTTGACATAAGCTCAAAAACTCAAAATATCATTTCTTTTTGCGATATTGAAAAGCTATAAAATCTTTGGGAATTTGTTTTTTCGTTTAATTAGCTTTTTTCGGCCTTTTCGGGTCAAAAATTGGCCATCCAAAGTAAAATAATTCAGCTGTTGATTAATGAATCTTTATTCAATTTGAATTCAAAAGGTACCTAAATGGTCTCTAAATATGGGTTGTACAGTTTATTAAGAAATGTTATAATTAATATGTTTTTAGGTACATAACTTTTTCCCTGGGCCTAAACTTACATAATACAAAAAAGATAATGTTATTCCCCATTAAATTGTGGATCTAAAAAGTGCCATGATGTTTTTGAGTGTTTTGATTCAAACCTAAAAAGCCATTCGGAACACCGTGATAAGTTGTTTTTAGATGAGAGAGCTTTTTCGAAGAGGCGAGGTTTGCTTGAGTGAGGGGACACCGCTCTTCGAATTGGTGAAATTAACATGCGTAAAGATTAAAGTTACCTTTCAATCTATGGTCTTATTTTCGTTAAAACTTTGTTAAATTTGGGAATGTTAAGGCTTCCATTCATCATATTTAGAACGGGTGATGAAAAAAAGTTGAAATGGAAGTAACGTCCCCCATTATTAATTTGTAGGGTTCAGATCAAGTTGCTATTTTTTAGTTCTAAAATTGAAATGTTTTTTGGTAAAATTTGTACTCAATTCAACAAAGTTCCTACTTTCTGGCCGAAAAATGTCACTTATGATTAAAAAACCCTGTCAAATTTGCCCAAATATAATAATAATATGTTTATTGCGACTCAAGGTCATCTCAGGTTGAATAAAATAAAATATTGTAAAAATATATATTCATATAAATGGTGAAGTGACATGTCAAATGTTAAAAAACGTTACAATAGACAAATTATATTGTGGTATCACAGGTGAGTTGACTAGAATCAGTGCACATGAAAGAAATGAAGAGGAGATTGACAGACAGCACAGATGCAGTTGGGTAGAGGTAGATGATGAAAATCTTGATTATTGCAGTAGAGAGGGTGGGTCAGATTGAACACATCCTTCGTCACATCCCGTCGTTGATGGAGTTGGGCAGGAAGCCGGACGAAGGGGCGTGACCGCCAATATTCCGAAGGGATGTCGGGCCAAGGACAATAGAGTGTTGTCAAGTCTTTGACCGGAAAGGACAGCATATGTCCAGACATCACCTCCGGAAAGGTCAGGTTCCTAACACTGTTGGACACTAACCTTGCCAGCCCGGTGGTGAGGGGTCGGTTTCGCATAGGAAATGCGTCCATGCATTATTGGCATATTGGGGCACGCAGAGGTATCTTTTGAGGAATTTGGCGAAGGTGGCATCGGCGGATTTGAGGGCGGATTGGGCAGAGTTGGGAAGCCAGAGGTGCAGGCCGTAGAGGAAGATGGGGGTGATGTAAGTCTAGAAGAGTTGAAGAACTATTGGCAGAGGAAGATCCTTGATAGGAAGTTAATTGCATATGTATCCGATCCTGGCCCTGACCTTGGTTATTGCGATGTTGAAGTGTTTGGTGAAAGAGAGTTGGGTGGTGAAGGTGAATCCGACATAATTAAAAAACTTGACGATTTCAATCGGACTACTGTTGATGTGGAAGGAGGTGGGAGGCAGACGACTTTTATGGAACACCATGGCCTTTGTCTTGATGGTGTTGACTTGAAGGCCGTTCTCTTGGCAATAACCGTGGAGAGCATTGATGGCATTTTGCAATTCCACGGCTGAATCAGCCAAGAGAACCAGGTCGTCTGCATATTGTAGATATTGTATTCTATTGTTGTTGATGATGGGGCCCTGGTGAGAAAGGGTTTCGGGCAGGTCGGATACATAAAGATTGAAAAGAACTGGCGATAGTGGATCCCCCTGCGGAAGGCCGATAGATGTGAAGTAGAAGGGGGATAGGTCCTCACCAGATCGAATGGAGCATCTGAGTCCTGCGTAGATGTCCGCAAGCAGGACACAGATGGAACGCGGAATTCCCCATAGTTAGAGTTTGGAGAATAACCGCGTTCGGTCCACCCTATCGAACGCTTTGGAAAAATCTACAAAGCATCCATATACTCTCCTCTTTGCGCCGATTTATATATAAATATTTAAAAAAATACTTATGAAATAAATATAAGTCTCAATTTGGGGCGAAAATTTGTAATATCTTAAGTTTTCTTTAGCCTTTGGCTTCCTTAAGAATAGAGTTTTGTTGTGCACAAATTTTGTTACACTTTAAAAACAAAAAATAATTCATTGACAAGATCCTGTAAAAGTGCGTGTAAATATATAATTTGAGCAATTTCATGCAGAATTTAATTGATCGAGACCAAAAATGCAAAAAAAAGAAAATTTCTTAGGTAGACTAAAATGGCCAATAGTTGCAATTTTTCGTGCAAGTTGATATCTGCAACAACTGTATCTGAGTCCCACTAATTAGCGACATCACCCAACGGGAATGAATAGGTTTCCACGGCGGAAATAGATGATGCGATTTATGGTCTTGGTCAAGGCTGATTTTAACCCAAAATCTCCCAGAGCTAGAACGTGTCTTCATGTTCTTGTGATTGTTCTTCAAACCGTCTTGGACACGTCAGTGCTTTCTGGAAAATATTGGTGCCACTGAGTGAACCGATGCAGCCACTTTTCTTTAATATTTCGCGTTTATAGCTATTTCTGAACCAATCTTGTTATTTCGATACTTTACTAATGCGGTTGATTTTACAAATATTAACTTTTCAACATGGATGATTATGCGAGCAATTGTTTGTTTCCAACCATTTTGTTTTGACAAAAAGGTCTTGTTTTAGCTGAGTCGATAAATGTGCCTGTGGGTCCTTTGTGGTCCACGAATGAAAATCCCATGTTAAATTTAAACGTCTCCATTTTGATTTATCAATCCACAACCCTTCTCACTTGTCAAAACGGTGTGGCATATGAGTTTGTCTATTTATTCCTCTGCAAGACCATATAACAACTATATAAATGAAACAAAAACAAAGGTCGAGACATTGCCAACATCAGTCAGGGAATGGATGGCTCTTACATTTTATGCAGGCAATCACTTGCTCAAATTCAACTAATTGCTTTATAAAAGAATGTTACTCTTTTAGGCTCTGATGATCATTTCAGACATACTGGTGAACTTTGGAGAGTTACTGGAGCGAAGCATTGGAGTTGGAAGCTCTGATGGAACCAATACTGTTGCAAAGCAGGAGTCGTTTCTGGTCAGGGTCGTCCCACTAAACAAACCGTGCTGTTCTTGGGATTACCTAGGGATCTCAATTTTTATCTTCTCCTTTCTTTTTATATTTTCTGACTCGAGATCCTAAATAAACCATCATCCAAAGGCCACATGAAGGGCGACTTACTTGAAGTCGTTATCACATCATAGGGAACGCTTAACATACGAGATAACAATTTTTCCAACCAAAAATGGTTCGGTCGAAATTAAACTCTTCAATGTAGTTGAAGTGTCTTGCATGTTTAGACATTTGTGCTTGCCACTGACAACTTTATTTTGAACTTGTTTTGAATCCTTCGTGTTTTTGTTTGTTTGAATAAGTTATGAACCCTCCAATCTAAACGGCGTTTCAAATTAAATATTTAGTCGTATGTGTAGTAGTTCCTTGAAAGTAACAATGGTAAATGTCTGATTTAGGTAGCGTACTTCAGTTGTTAAACCAAAATGGGCTTTTCATCCGTTCTATGCTAAAATACTTTCTTCAATAAGAATCAATGCGAAAAAAACTTGATTGATAAAGAAAAACCAGAAATCTTGCCAACAGAAAATTCGAAGCCTCAAAATTCAAATAGAGATATGCCAACAATGAGGAATTTCGCCGACACAATACAAATGTGTGTGAGAAACTCATTTATTTTACCATGAGTTAGACCAAGCACAAAAGCAATCAATTAATCCAGAAGATTTCATGAAGGCTACGCATTCTTAGATATTTTGACCTTGCTCCCCGATCATCCGAAAATCCATCATCGCTTAAAGTCATTAACCGAATCTTCTTGACCTCGCATTAATCCTGCTGTTATTGAATACAAATAAATTTCCTAGCAATGATTGGAGGTTGCTATTTCTCCGTTGTACATTGCATAGATTGCTTTCTCATTTTTTAAATGTAGATGTATACATTTCACAGAAGTGGCCATTTTTAGGCGTTTCTCGGTGTGATTTAAAAACAAAAACGCAAGGAATTTCCAAAGCAACTTTGTGAAAGACATATTGAATGTAATTATAACTTCAGATCTGATTATAAGGAATCTCATCTCTTCATCATTTCGAAACAAAAAAAATCGGCATGCATTGCTCCATAGAAAGTGCACTCAAAAGTAACTAATTGCACTTCAAAAATAGGGTAATTTTCATCAAAATTATTGTTCGTGGGAGCAATTTGATAATACTTGATAAGATTTTGAAATTGATTGGCCAGATGTTGCACCCAACAATAAACGGTTGTTCGTGGCACATTTATACTTTTAGAGTATATAATTTATATAATCTAATATTTGCACATACTTTTTTTCTCTCGCAACTCTCCGACAGTCAAAATTAGTGTTATGTCGAGTTGCACATTTTGACTGGATTCATATGATTTTTTGTTCCATGTCAGAGGCCTAAATAATATAATTTTCAACTGAAAAACTGAAATTATGAACATGATATTTAAAAAAAATCACCGAATTAAACCGAGGGAATATCATACAAAAAGAAGTAAAGGGGAACAACTGTAACCCCCTTTCGTCATTCTTTCCTTAAATGGTCGAGTTTCTCGTATTTCGGAACCGAGCGCAGAATCGTCCTAACCCTAACGTGAGCGTAAAAGAAAGAAAGTACCACTGATTGACTTGTGCTCTCGAAATCTGGCCTCAGACCTTGATCACCTTCATTGAGTAAAATAATGCATGATTAATCGATTTCTTTTTTCTCTTTTTCCAGGCTCCCCTGCTGACAAGGCCGACTTGGAAGTGGCCGATGAGATCCTGGAAATTAACGGAGAATCACTGGAAAATTCGTCTCACACCGATGTCATATCACACATTCACAATGTAAGTGAAAGCATCTCCCTCCGAGTAATCCTATTTGTTCTCGCCAAGAAACCCCTTGGGAACTTGGCACATGAAGAAACATGGAAGCACTTCGAGTCGTCTGTCTTTCTTTGGGTTTGCTCATTAGACTAAAATCTCCCTCAGTGACAGGATGAGTAAACAGCATCTACCTAGGAAACTGTCTCTTTTAGTCGAAAACATGGACGAACCTTTTAACCTGTAGAATAAGACATTTACATAAATATCTTCGAACCAAGTTGAAGCACCCAATACACCCACTAGCTTTTAAAATTGATGTAGAGGTCGGGGTCTGGAACCCGATATTGGGTTGAACTTGAGAGGAAAGACTTCACTTTTCCTTCGTTCTTGGACACCTTGAGTATTGCCATTCTAACTTTCAAAAACTGTCGACTTTCCCGCACGGTTTACATTGCATACATTATCTGTACCGATATCTCGTTCCTTTTTCCATTTTTTCAGGTCCCTGGAACATCATAAAACATTTCTGAGTCGTTCCAGTCATGATGTTTTCTATTTTCCAAGGTTCACCTTCATTGCACAATTCTAATTCGAATTTGTGGCACGTCATAAAACTTTGAAACAATATTTTTACGCAAATGGAGCTCGTTTGAGAAATGATGTTTTGTTCATAATGAGACAGCTAATCAATCAAGCAAACATGTACTAAAAATTTGGTCTTGTCCAATGTTTGAACACCCACGTGGGCACATTTTGACTTCTTCACCCAAATGCAAATAACTGTTACGTTCTCTCCTTCTAGTGCATCAAATCCCGAACAATTTGTCTGAGGGTCAAAAGGAGATCTGGTAACAAACTTGGTGAGTTCCATTTTCTAATTCTGATTAATGGCTTCCTTTATGAGGCTAGACAATTTTTCAAATGGAAAGGAAACATGATTCTTGTAATGGAAGGGAGCCATGGACATTTTGAACTTGTTCTAATTTTTCAAGCTTAAATGCTTCCGAGGTCAAAAGACCTTTTAGAACGTAACAGCATATTTGACATATTGACCATTGACAAATTAACCCTTCTTGCACTTCGCATTTCAAAACAGTCGTTAGAGGCTCTTTAGAACCCAGATGTTGTCAACATGTTTTTGACAAATTGAGCATCTATTTTTTGAACTAAGTTCAGTCGATCCATAAAACTACATGTCAAGATTTCTTTTTTTTTCCATTTTCAGCCAAGGAATTGGCCGAAAGTAGCCACGTTCAAGATGCCTTTGTGATTGCTGTGGAGCAACAAGCCAAAGAGAGGTTGGAACGGCTCTCTGCACTCAGAAAAATCAAGCCTGTGGATATGACCAAACTCTCACAACAGGTAAGATGTCCCTTCAATGACGTTTTTGTTCTCCAATCTGCAAGAATGATAGAGGGTTTCTTTTTTATCAAATGAGACAGGAGAAAGTACGACTTTCTTTTAAGCAGTGCTTTGCAGTTTATTTGCACAGTCTCCCACTTCTGGGTTAGGAAATAGAACGAACGAACGAACTCCTTTGAAGCCATTCTTGGCCGGCAATAATGTCGGAAATTGAAAAATGTTCCCCCACTTTCGGGTAAACACTTTCGAGAGTGAAGAGTTCTCGTCAGCAAGATTCCGCAATTCTTGAGAGTTTCATGAATTGACTCAATTTGCGCGAACTTTAGCCAAACAAGGTATTCTCTCTCACTAAACTAGCTTTCTTGGTCCCTAAATCTTGGCGGACTTATTGTATTTTTGGTCCCGTTTGGAGTGGAACCAAGTCTGTTGTTGACACCACTTGACAAAGCTTTTGTTCCTCGCTCGGCGCATCCTTAGTGGACCATAAATTACTATTATTATGATGACGATGGGGGTGCTTATGTGTGTCATGGTCTGTGTGGTTTTTGTCCTCAGCTCTGTGATTCCCCTCCTTCGGAACATGATCAACCCAACACCATATATTCTGCCCCAGTTTCTGAGCTGGGATCGACTGCCAACTTGAATAAGGTTACTTCTTCCTCGTCGTCTCAAAGCAATAACCATAAAAACAATTACAACAAGCGCACTACATCCAATAACAACAAACCCTCAAGTGTTGTGGCCGGTGAAGACCAAAACATTCCTAATCCATCCTCATCTTCGCCCAAGAAACCAGTGGCTCTCGCCTCGAGTCCAATCGCTCTTAATACTAATGCCACTACTCGAAGTAGCGCGACCAGTTCCTCTGGTTCCAAAACGGTGTCCGATGCCAACAACAAAACGGCGCTTAAGAAGGTCGACTCGGTGAGTTGGGTTTGTCTTTTAGTTTTCAAATGGTTTCCCAGAAACCCCATAATGACTTTCTTATGTACAGCTGGGCGATGAGACTGGTGTTGGAGGTGGTGGTGGAAGCTGTGGTGGAGGAAGCACTGGAGGGGGTTACGTGACGGATGAAGAGCTGGAACTCACCCAGACCATCGAGGCTGTTCCCCCTCCCAAGAGATATGAGACGGAGCTTCTCCAAAAGGCCGAGGACGTACAAAGCCCATCAAAAGAAGTACTGATTGCTGACGATTCATCCAGACGGTAAGTTCGAAAATGGGATTCTCTTTTGGAACCAACAATGTGCCATATGTTTGTTCGCTCTTTGTGTTCCAGGTCAAGTCGATCTTCGATATTCAACAACGGTTCCAACGGGCTCTCACTGCCGAATAAGAATGGAAATGACCATAATGGTGGAACGGGGAGCAACAACCATCGATCAGAGAGCAGGAAGACTTCCATTCGAAATGGTCAACAGCACTTGAAAATCGCTGAAGAGGTAAAACACCCGGGAACTTGATTCTCTCATGAATAGAGATTGAAGTTATTTGTCATCTTGGATGGATAAAATTGCCTAGCAACTTCACATGCTTCTTCATCCAAGTTGAAAGGATACGTCCCAAAATCTCATAAAACATCAAATGAAAGGCGAAGCTTGCCTTTGATGAAAGCGCCTAAATGATGAAGGATCCCCGTGTTTCCTAATACTGAATGCTGACAAATGGATAGCATCATTTGGGATGAAAGACATGAGCTGTCAATAAAGAAGGAGAGCGAGAATGTATCGAAAATGACGCCGGGTTTTCGTTTATTTCTTCTTTCAGGAGGCCAAAATTGGGGAAACTATTAAGCGGAAGGTGCGTCATAAACCCTTAGGTCAAACCATGTCTCTAAAAACCGTGGTTGGTAAGTAAATTCAATCGTAAAAAGGGATGTGGCCAGTCCTAGCTCCCTCATTCATCATCAACGGGCATGTTTTTTCCAGATGCCAATGAGATGTTGACCATCGTGGAACGGGTGCTCCGTGATCCAAAATTGGTCCCGGACAATTTAACCCAATTATCCGGCCTGATCCGTCACACTCAGTTCCAGAGACTATTGACCATTCACAACACCATTCAATGTGTTCAATGCTTTCAATGTCCTCCTCGAGCTCTATGCTCAAACATTCAAGAACTCGTTCGAGAGGTATTTGACAGAAATACTGTAGTAGATGGGAGAAAACGTTCCAAGCCCTAGGTTTCACAAATGCGGTTTGACAATTTCGTATGTTCTGAAGGGTTGGAATTTCCCTTTCCTCGTTTCTTTGTTGCCATTCTGAGGTTTGGATGTAATTCTCATCTCATCGGAATGTAGATTAAAGCACAAAATGGTTGCTTCTTGGGGTCACTGTCATCTTTGTAGCGCAATCGAGGCTTCCTTGTTTTCATTTTGAGAGAGAGGATTCTCGAACATCAGTAAAAGCCTCTAAACGGGAAACGATTGATTAAAATGCCACTTGTCAAATGAATATTGAACGAGGAAGCCATAGGAAATGTTTTTTTGGAAAAGCAGCCTTTAGAAAATCGAGAGCGAGAGTTAGAAAGAGAAAACAACGGGATGGAGGATAAAAGGGAACAGCAGGATGTCAATTGAAAAGCACCTGTCTACTGAAATGTAATGATGACGACGACAGAGTCGACGGCAATGTGTAACACCAGATCCTGGTTTCTGTCATATTTTCTAGTGTCTGGTTGCTCTGCAATCGAGTGTTCTTCCAGAGGCTGCAGAAATTCTCCAAATTCTACAACAAATTGAATTCGAAGAGCTCTTCCTTTGTCACGACAAGTTGGCCCAACGACAGGTAAGAAAGAGACACCAATAATAATGATAATACTGAGTCTCGAGCTCCTTAATGTTGTTCCAAATGAATGTGACTGGATCTATTTTGGGGCTGGATTGGAATGAAAATGGAAACCACAGAGTTTTATCTCCGGAAAGCTAGAAGTTGAAGAGATTTGTGAATTGGAATGCAAAATATATGCAAATCAGAACGATTCTCCAGCCACAGAGCTGGCCTTAAAAGCAGTCTGAGGGCACCTGAAGTGTTCTCTCCAAGTAGTTGGAGAATTACTACTTCGAGACTTCTAGATTCTAGAATATTACCTTGAAAAAAAGAAAAGAGGGTCGAGGTTGAAAGTCATCATAAATTTCTATCGCATCAAGTCCTTGTCTCGACAGTATTACAAATGCAACGAAGCGAACTTTTCCCAGAGAGTGAAGCGATCCCTGGATTTGTTGTAAGAAGCCTTGTTTGTTATGGCGATATGAGTAGAATTGAAAAGCAACTCCCTTCAGGACTTGTTTCCATCACATAACAGTCAGGAGGTAAACTTTTCTCCGCTTTCACAATCTACATTCTCGGCTTTGTGTTTATGGAAAAGTGTATATTTCGTGAGATCAAAGTCGACATCGATCCCCTAGATCCGACCAAAACAGGCTTTTTTGAAAATTGAGAACAAGCCTTCACGAAAGAAATGACAGGTCATAACCTCCTAAACATGCACCGTTCTCTTGTTCCATTTCTTCGCCCCCATTAAAGGCCGCGAAGCCTTGGGAAAAATGTGTGGCCGAGATGTGGACCATTCCCCAATCTCAATCAATGGATAATTTGGCGTCCTTGAATGAGCTCTGTTCCTCTGGTTCGACTGATCCAATATCTCAAGACAATAGTGGACCCACCAATCCCAATATCCCTAACCCCGTAATCAGTGGCAATAATTCGAGTAGCGGTATTGGGCCATCGGCTGGAACCAGATTTCCTCCTGGAGGAGTGACTCCACTGCCAACACCCTCGTCTTCGTCGATATCATCGAGTAATCCCGCCATCGCCATGGGGAAGAACGGCGATGTCACCAAAGTCGTCAAGATCGTGAAGCAAAACGAGCCTTTGGTGAGTAGGAATTATTGGATTTATTCTCTCCGATAGCATGTTCTCAGATTCATCATTTGGCTCTGTTTGCTATTGGGATCAGATGTTGAGCAAGGTGTGCTTTACATACCGTAGTAAGAAAACAACGAGCTCTTTTGCGGTACAATGGAGATGAAGCACTCACATTATAGAGAGATCTTTCAGCCGCTCAAATGGAAAGAGTGAAAACAAGAAACTCTTGTTCTGACACGCTCGTCACAATCGTGTACGTGAGTGAGTGAGACGTAACTAATTTCGATATTTCTAATCTTGTGACAGGGTGCGACTGTGAGAAATGAAGGCGATAAGGTGGTGATTGGACGTGTGGTCAAAGGTGGGGCAGCCGAGAGAAGCGGCCAACTTCATGCGGGAGATGAGGTGCTCGAGGTCAATGGCCTCAAGCTGAAGGGCAAGTCGGTCCATGACATTTGCGACACTTTATGCCAAATGACGGGAACCTTAACATTTGTGATTGTGCCCAACTCCGATGAAGTGGAACCAAGCGGTGCCGCTTCGACCTTGCCAAAAGAGTCGAATGGCAGTATCATGGGTCCCAACGCAATGGAAATGGTCCCACAAGGGGCTAATGCGTGCTTGAGTGTTCCACCGGAGGAAGTGGTAAGGAACTGGACTTTTAAGCATGAACGGATGGTATAAAGTCTACATATCTATTTTTTTGTATCACACTAGCTCCACTACCGGGCGCATTTTAACTATAACCCCGATGACGATCTCTACATTCCGTGCCACGAATTGGGCATTTCATTCCAAAGAGGTGATATTCTTCATGTCATCAACCGAGAGGACCTGAATTGGTGGCAAGCATATCGTGACGGAGAGTGGACCCAAACTTTGGCCGGTAATTATGAGTGGGCGACAAAAACATTCCGAGCATTTTTCCTCGCCGCGTGTTGTTTAAAGAGTGGGTCAAGAAGCACGGAAATCATGGAGTGGGAGGCTAGCAATGAGAATTATGATTTCCAGCTGAAACGAACCATTTGCGTTCTTCTGCAAATGACACCTGGCTTGCATTAAGAAGAACACGTATTTCAAATTTCAACCCAATCGAATGCCGGAGTGAAAAGTTATGCCTTCTCAAACTTATGTACTTAAGAGAGCATAGAATGAATGAACTCGCCCTTTTGTGGTAAAACCACAAAAGGGCGAGTTCATTCATTCTCGGTAGGATTTGCACTGAACTTTGAGTGAGCATAACTTTTGTCTCCGACGTTCGATTGAGCTGAAAATTGAAACACGTATTCTTGTCAACATATGAAAGCTCTCATTTGCAGAAGAACATAATTGAATTGTTCTTCCTGGAAATCATTATTCTCATTGTTAGCCTCCCACTCCATGATTCCAATGCTTCTTGAGTGGGGTTATGTTTTGGTTCCTACTACCTAAAACTATCAGGGTGTTTCTTCCGGTATATACCTGGGTTCTTGGCGTTGAAGCAAACTAACTAACGGGAGACTCATTAGATGGAGTAATCTAATTAAGCAACATTCTGTCATTTGTGCTATGTTAGCATAAACACAATGCCAGAAATTTCCTTAGAGAAGAAAGAAACATGATAGGGAACATCACTCAGAGACAAAATTTTGGCTCTTTTCGGAAAGTTTTGAGCCAGATTTCGGGAGAAACAAGTTCCTAAGATAAAATATGTTATTTCAAGGGAGCTTAAAAGAGGGACATGTTCTGTTCTTTTTGAGAAGGTAGTGGTTTTACAACACTTCAAGCCTCCCATTTCGCAAACTTTAATGCAAAGTTTCAAATGTTATTTCTTAACATTAATAACAAATATTGTTAGAGTACAGCCATTCTTTTGTTCTTCGGAAAATCTTCCTCGGTTTGTAACAAGCCCACTTTGGGACTCCCCTTCCCATTTTTCTGTTTCTTATCCAAAAGTAGTCTCAACAATAGGAAGAAGGACCAACCACCGAGTAAAAGTTTGTCAGTCTCATTTTCTTGAGGAGTTTTGAGATCCTCTGTCCATTCTATTGCAGGCCTTATCCCTAGCTTGGCCCTTCAGCAACACCGGATGGCCCTTCAAAGGCAGAAACGCGAGCAAGATCTTAAGGAACAACGAGAGTTGGAGCGGAATAGCCCAGCCAAGAAAAAGGGCGGATTGGGCAGGGCAGCCAGTGGATCGGCAGCCTCTCTTCTTTGCGCACGGAAAAGCAATAAGAGGAAGAAGATGGGATCACCGTTCAAGAAAGGTACATAAATAGAGGAAGAAGCACTTGAGTTCAGTTGTCCCCACTCCTCTTTAGGGACTCTAGAGACTGGAGAGCGAGCCAAGCATGATGTCTGAATGGCCAGAGAAAAGAAGGCCAAAAACTAGCGTTTTGGGGGGTTTCCAAAGGGAAACAATTAGAAGGAGGACGAACGTCGTTATCTCTTTTCTGAGTTTCTTCAAACTGAAGGAGACCCATTATATGTAGAGCTATAACTGTCAACGACATGTGGACCAAACGACTTTTTCCATTGTGTGGTTTTTGTTCAAAGCCTTCTAAGAAAGAAATAAGTTCCGTCCTTCCCTTTCAGCCGAGAAATATGAGGTTCCTCCCTACGAAGAGATGGCTCTTTATTACCCACAAGCAAATCAAAGACGGCCATTAATCCTCGTGGGGCCGCCAAATATCGGCCGACACGAGTTACGATTGAGGCTCCTCGAAGACGTTAACCGATTCGCGGCCGCTGTACCTCGTGAGTTTTTGGAATACCAATCAAAGGTCCACGCCGTTGGTCTTACCCCGAAGACTCTTTTTCTTCCATTCCAGACACTTCCAGAGCCAAGGGCGAGGGCGAAATCGATGGTCAAGACTATAATTTTGTCAGTCGAACTCAATTCGAAGAGTACGTGGGCAGCAAGCGCTTTGTGGAACACGGCGAGTTTGATAAGCAGTATTACGGCACATCCTTGGACGCTGTGCGAACGGTCATCAACTCGGGCAAGATCTGTGTGCTCAACCTTCAACCTGGCAGCCTTCAAATCCTTCATGACTCTGATCTCAAACCTTACGTCGTCTTTCTCACCCCACCCAGCCTTCAAACTTATCGACAGCAACGTCTCAAATATGGCGAGCCTGTCAAGGTGAGATAAGCGAGGGTTTCCATTAGCACTAAATCTGAGAGATGGCCAATAAATGATTCCCCACTTGGCAACCTTCATCATGTAACTTGAAGGCTTCAATTCTTTCGCTTTTTCCAGGAGGAGGAATATCGAGACTCGATCACGTTTGCCCAAGATATGGAGGAGCAATATGGGCAGTATTTCGATTCCGTGATTCCTTTTGATAACGTGGATTATGTCTTTGAGCAATTGCTATATGAGATCAATCTCCTGGAGAGAGAGCCTCAGTGGGTTCCAGCCAAGTGGACCAAGGACCGATAATTCGATGGATTGGAATGACAATGTTACAATTGAGCATGCCACCAACACATATTTGCTGCATGGCCTTAAGTCAAAGCCAGCATGTCTGATGGGAGAGTTGGAACCAATGGCAAATCTTCGACCGTCTAATCAAAATCAAATACATTTATTATACTCCGACAATCTGGGTTTATTCATGAAGTTGCAGTTTGGATTGGTGTTTCAAGAATGATGTCTTGTTACCATTGGAAGTGCTTCTTGATGAAGTTGTACAAATCAAAGTCAAACTTCAACTGACTTTGAAGATGTGCCAAGGCCTTTTCTGAGATATTCGCAGGTTGTGACATTTTGTGTGGCCCTTAAACGCACTTACATTAATTGTTGGTGGAAAAAAATCAAGAAAAACTAGGCTTACATTTGGCTCCACTTGCGACCATATTCTTATAAGCGGTGGGTCCACCATTAAAGAAAAGTGGAATGATATGTTCCGCCCTTATTAGGAAATCTTCATATTGTTCCATTAGTCCAACAAGTCTAAAATGTTTTTCAACATTTTGAAGGGCAAGTTTCACGCCTCTTTGATCTCCGTATCGAAGACAAACTGGGTGCTGACCACAAAAGAAGCTCTGAAAAATGTGTTTATGGCCAAAATTGATTACAAAATTGAAGACCAAGGTACCTGAACTGGTGTACCCTAAATGGCTCTCACCACCATGCTTTCTTTCAAAATCCCATTGCGAAAAGAGCACTCGATGTCATTGGTTAGAATGCAGGTCTCCATGTCCTTGGTTACCCAAGAGTCAAAGGTTAAGTTTTTGGTCTTCATGAGATCTGGCTCTTGGTATTCAAGAAAAAAGGAGAAATGCCTTTTGGCCAAATGACGGACCCGTCTCCAATGGAAAACCGATATAAATCTTTTCACAGGATCTCGAATGAGGCTGACTTGAATCGCGTTTGTGAGATTAAACTCTTGAAAGTTGATGAAGAAAACGTGCCGAGTTCTTCCAATCGACCCGTGGAGATCAGATTCCTGTTGCAGATGTTGAACCAATTCATTCTTAAAGAGTTGAAAAGAGGGATTACATTCATAAATCAATGTAATTAGATCTCAAAAAAGCCGAGCCGTAAAATAAAAAAGGAATTTTTTAATATAAAAATACATACAAAACAAATAAAAAATTAAGTAGAAATATGTATATAGTAAAATCAGAATAAGAGAAAGAAAGAGAAAAACCAGGTACTTTGTTTTTCGTTCATGGTAGAAATAATGCTCATGTGCTTGTGTGTAGTTTTGGTCAAAGACCTCCTAGTTCACAAGCTTCGTTTTTGATTTAGAAAAACGCAGCTCATGTATTGAGACTACTGTGTCGGGCAGAAGAATGGACAAATAATATTAAATACGAATAACGGCAACATCTTATCTTTCTGATTAAAATTTCTCACTTTTTCTCGCATCCCTCAAGTCACGTGAACAACTTTCAATGCGATCACTTTTTGGTTGAAAGCATGGTTATTTCTACCGTGCCATACTATGCTTCCACTTTTTTTCCAAATGCCCTCAACAAATGGCCCGATCGCCTCATTAAATAAGATGATTTTTAACGTATTGTAAAGACTATATTCAAGCATGGTAATTTAGATTGCATTTCTGAAGATTTTCGCAAGGTCCGAATTTATTTCATGGCCGTATTGGGACCTTAAGGGAAGACATGAGATTGTCCTGGAGTAAGGTTATGAAACTTGAGAATACTTTCGGAATATGATATTAAGTACTTTTCTGAAGCTTGATCAATATTGGTGGTTATTTTGACCTCCTTCCAATTGAGTGGTATCTCTTGCTAGACTTTCAAGTGCCCTCATGAATTTGCTTAATTAGATTATCTTTGGTTCTACATTCCAGTCTACTTCAATATGCTGACATGCGATCCATTTATTTGCCTATGTACTTCAATTAATCTCTCGATTTCCGCTTACCTACAAGCTATTGTAACTTGTCTGAGCTTAGAGCCAACGAGAACC
>CM021317.1:4085951-4096111 GCA_010645155.1 Tigriopus japonicus | reverse complement strand
TTTCAAATATAAAATTGAGCGATCTTCGTCAAAACGATTCCATGACGTACCATATAATTGAAACGTGCTTTGTAGTAGTGGATGGAAAGCAAGTAGAAGGACTGAGAAGATGAATATTACAGCCACAAAAAGTTGGTTCAACCTCATTGCCAATAGATTTTGGTTCAAGAGCACACAGGGCAATGATTCCCGCACATCTATTATTATCTAAAGAGCATACAGGGTGTCTGTGAGAAGGCAAGTAACACCGAGACAGACAAAATGTGAAAATTATTTAGATGTTTGGTCAAGGAATGAAAAAGTTGAGAAGTAGAAAGTGCCTGGGTGAGTTCTGTTGAATCAAATTATATTTGAAATTATTGCATGTGGCCCAACAGCATTAAAGCCCATCAGATGATGAAAACCTCTATATCAGGGGTCGGCAACCACTTTTGGGTCAAGGCCCACTAATTTGTGTACATGTTGTCATGGGCCAACCAAACAGATGTTGGTAGGTTCAGGGGCCCACAAATTAACGATCAAAGAGCTTTGGGCCACGAGTACAGTACTATGGGTGTCTCGCGGGCCAACTATTTTGGACTTTCCCCATAACCCCTGGGCCCACCAAAGACCATCCTTGGGCACACATGTGGACCGCGGCCCACCGGTTGCCTACCCCTGCTCTATATGTTGTCAGTAACCCCGTTAAACCCCGAGTTAACTAGTTAGTACTGCGACCAAATAAAAAGTGTGGCCTTATGACCCAAAAATTAAACAAGGGCCGATGTGGCAAAATTTGACCGAAAAAAATATTTGTTTGCATCAAAACTCTGAGTTCTTCATGGTCACTAAATAAACCCTCAATGGGCCCCAGCACGAAATGAACAGAAAAATATTTTCCAGAGTTTTTGAATTATTTTTTTACTTGCAGATTTTTATTACCACCACAAGGATATGGATTCTCTGTAAAGAAAGTTAATCATTAACTTTATCCCATAAAACTAACATATATATGACATTTTGCAAGAAAATCGATTGGAAAAATGATCACCAAAAAATACATAACTTGAAACATTTGAATTTTCCATACAGTTTTAGGTTTATTTTGGAACATCGGAAGAATCCGATTGCTCTCAGTTTCGGAATGGAAAGTAAGACTCAGCAAAACAAAAAGAGATAGTTAGTCCTCTTTCCATTTTTGAAATTGCTAACTTTCTAGTTTTTTTAAATTTCTGGGAAGCAAGAGGTCTCAGAAGTTTCCAAGGTCGAAGAACTCAACTCGTTTCCTTTTAACTGAGTTGCTTAAAGTCTAACCACCCTGTTTGATTTTCAGACCTTCATTGGTTTTGAGATTTGACAAAACATGATATGTGCCAAGTGTTCAAAATTATCCATAAATCATTTCAGACCAAATGCTTGACAAGGAACACGTTTTTATGCACATTTTTCGACTCAAAAACATGGATTTTACAACATTCGACGGGCTTTCAGATGGTCTCAGAAAGAACATCAATGTCGGCTATATTTTCATTTATTTCGTTCCTTTCTACATGGACATGCCTCCATCCGCAACAAAATTTTGGCCCGTTGTGTAAGACGACTGTAATCAAGCAGGAAAAATGGAGTTACGGCCTTGTGATTTCATGATTAAACACCATATAGAACTCACTTCATCCGATGCCAAGAACAGTACCAAATTGGCAATTTCTTCCGAAGTACCCAATCGGCCCATTTTTTGTCTTTTGATGAAATCCGCTCTCGCTTGCACTGGATCTTGATGCTCATTAACGCGGTCACTGCAAAACAAAACATCAAGAATGCTCAAAGCCAACTTTGACAAAGACCAATAACCCTCATTCAAAGAGCCAATTCACACTGATCCGTTCTTATGACTTCCTTTAAGGAACTAACTCACTGCCAAGACGGAGTTTCCACAGTTCCAGGGCAAACACTGTTGACCCGAATACCATATTCAACATAATCCACCGACAAGGATTTTGTCATGCCAATAACAGCTCCTTTGGAAGCACCATAAGCAAATCTAGCCTTGGCACCCATGATGCTGGAAACAACCGATGACATGTTCACGATGGACCCTCTTTTTCTTGCGATCATCTGGAACAAGATCGAATGGGATTAGCAATAATTGGGTAATCAAATGTAGATTGGGGTGAAAATACCTTAGGCAGGAATGCCTGAGTCATCATGAAGGCTCCTTTGACATTGAGGTCGAAACTCTTGTCCCAAGTTGCCTCATCACAATCAAGAATGGTTCCTTGGTGAACATATCTACATGCATGAGGTAATGATATTTTATTGTAGGATTTACCTAGTCTTGGAATGAACTGATCAGTGATCATCCATACCCAACACAATTGAAAAGAATGTCGATAACATCCACTTCGGACAAGAGATTTTGAATGTCTTCTTTATTCAAAACGTCCACTTTTCGAATGGTTATCCCTGAAAAAAGGAAGGTTGTCTCAACCAACCTACATCAAATCAGCCATTGTCAATCTTACCTTGAACGGTGCTCAATTCACTGAGTTTTTCATAGTTCAAGTCGATTGCAAAAACTTTGCAACCCTCCTCAGCAAATCTAAGGGCGGTGGCCCGTCCAATGCCTTTTAGAGAAAAAATCACCATTAACGTCGTATTTTATATTGTTAATTTCAAAATATTGTTTTACCTTGGGCTGCGGCTGAGACTACAGCGACTTTGCCCTTCAATCGTTCGGATCCCATGGCTTTGAAACCAGATTGGCAACTGAAGATGGTCGTAGCTACAAACGGGCTACGTGTAGAAATTCAAGATCGGATCGTCGATCGATGGGCTTGGAAATCAAGTTTGAGACAATGCATTTGAGTGCCTCATAACAAACTTGAAATCTTGTCCAACAGAATGCTTCAATGAACCTGAGTGTCGTTGGCCTATTGGCTTGTTCAAAGACTTTGAAAGAACCTATTTGAGCCATTTAATATTAAGACTCGCTATTTTTAGAAAGTCTCTTTTTAAATGAAATAGTTAAGCTATATTTGTTTGTAATATTCATAAAATTGATTTGCATATTTTGATGGACCGAAATCGCATTCGCTGATATTCCAGTTTCGGTTTAGAAAATGCCGACCCAAACCGAAAGTAAGTAAATGCTATTGAGAGCAAAATTAAATATCTTTTTTGGTCCAAAACCTTTGACATTTATTTTGAAAACTTCTATATGTTCTAAAGATTTCAAAAATTTGTATTTTCCTTTTTCAAGCGCAGGGTAAAATCAAATGTTGTTTTAATATAAAACAGATTCAGGTTTTGGTTTAGGTTAAGCGTCTTTCGGCAAAAACTTTCGGTTTTGGTGAAGAGCCCCTTCATTGCATCACTTTTTGCTTAACACAAATTCAAAAACGACCAGGAAATGTAATAATAATTCATAAATTACTATTGTCTGAACATGTTTTGTTTAGGTTTACGATTAAATGATAACCGGACCTAACATAATAAAAAACATACTGGTTTGCAAAGTTTTATTTGAAAGTCGATTCATATGTGTGCCATGACTCCTTTGTTGAACTTACTTTTCAATATTCAAGTGAATCCATATGATGAAAAGGTAGAGACAATTTCGCGATGAAAAAAGGTTTTGTGATCATTTATTATTTCGTTCCGTCAAAACCCTCTGAGCTTTAGCATGGCTTCCTCTTTTGGAGGATGCTTTACTTTCGTAGAGACACGAAGTGATATATCTAGGGTCCAAATATTTTCCTATTTGAAACAATATTCAAAGCTGTAGTTCCTTACTTTTAGCTCTTGGTAAACCATGGGGAAATGATGAAAGCAACGGAGGTTTTGGATGGTCAATGATTAATCATCGACTTATCATTTATTCTGTGGTTATATCTCAGGAGAGTTGTTTAGGAAGGGTTGACAACGATAATGCTAGGAGTATGTATAATTGATTTTTCTCAGAATGGATGGTAAAATATGAAACAGTATGTATAGAGATGGCGAAATTGCGGATTTGCGGAGGAGCAAGAGCTAATTATCCATCGTACACGTGATGCGAGAAATGCACGTTTCTAAAAAAAAGTGTCATAAACAGCGGAAGCGAAGGAGCACCGTGCTTGAGGTATTGCAAGTGTAATTACTAGAAATGCCAATTAGATTTGAATCGGTCGATGCATGGGCAGAAAGGATCGTTCACCACGATCCTTCCGTGTCCAAACAGAAGCACAAAACCCATCCCGACAATCCGCCAGACTGGAATGGCAAGTTGGACAAACAATGCCCGATTCCGATTCCGACTCTTCGGGAATCGAGGTTGTGTAGGGAGGACTGGAGGAAAGTTGCGGCGACCAAGGATGATAATCGCCACTCATGGTTGAAGTGGACGAAAGTGAAGACATTGTGGATAAAATGGATGACGCTTTGAAGTCTTTGGCGGAGGCTTGATACTGAGTCATCGTTGCTGGTGATGAAGAGGACTCATGTGGTCGAGAGTCTTCGAAAATCTCTGCAGGCGGATGAAAGGTGGCTGTCACAGTGTAGGTGGCCATTTTCGATTTGCTCGAGGATGCTAGGATTCCTCCCGAACAACAAAGGATCCCGTTGACCAAACCTGGAAGGCAAAGAAGAAGACAAAAAATATCAAATATCTGTCGCCCTACACTCAACAAAGATGTTTTCACTTCTCCATTTGCTCGCAAGTCATCGAACCGACACAACATCCCACAGGACAAAGGCAATTCAATCCATTTTACGATCGAGCCCAGGCTGTGCCATCACGGCGGTAATATTAACAATGTTAGCACAGGGATACAAAGAAGCCCTAAAGACTTGGCTTTCCCACCGTGACACCTCCGTGCAAATGACCCCTTGATCGCATCTGTTGGACCAGTGTTATTTCTTTATGCCCCACAGTCCAATGGATTACCAAGAGAAGTTCAAGGGGTTCACAAGAGACTGACGTGCAGGGTTTAAAGTATCTAAAGGTAAATCTTCGGTCAGGTCAAGTGGCAGCTTCCTTCTGAGCCAAATAATCTCAGGTCAGCTTCGGTCTAAACCAAGACGGATTCATGTTGCCGCCGAGTTCATGAGTGCATCCATGGATCGAATTTCGTCTTGATAAACATCTACGATGAACCACCCACCACCCACTATCCACACCTTCGGTCTAAAATATTTGTATTTTGAGAGTCTCTCAAAAGCGAATTTGTACGGGAGAAGTCATTGGGGTGATAAACTGCCCAAGAATGAGTCGAGGATTTGGGTGATTGAGTATCACCCGGTAAGCGATCCACCTCCTTCTTTTCCTCGTCAATAAACAAGGGGTAATTTGACGACGGAAAATGTGTTTAGCAAATGTTGCTCCTTGCCAACTTGCTGCTCTTTTCGTTATCCTGGGAAACGAAAAGAGCAAATTGAGCAGGTACCCCCATCAACTCAACTCAATCACGGATGGGGGAGTGATGAACAACAAGACACACACAAGGCCAAAGAGCAATGAAGAAATTGAGGTTTACGATTCCAAATTACCGAGTTGTCTGTCTCAGGGATGGTGTTTTGATTGAATCGCTTAATTACTCCGGCAGCCTAACAAATTTGGTTCTTCCTGTCGAACGAATTGATCATCCAGACCGAGCGGGATTATATTACAATCAGGGCAGTCGGGGATGTTTGAATTTAGAGTCTGATTTGCTCAGAGAAATTTCTAGTTTTCCATTCTCCAAGCAAGATTATCTAGTTTTTGAGGTGTAGTAAGGCCACCCAAAAACTTGAAGCAAAGTGAGCATGGAAGTTGTCTTGTCGACCATTAAATGAGAGACGGTCGTTCGTGAATTTACGGCCAGCAACTCTGCTCGTTTGCAAGTAAACTGATCTCTCGAGGATTTGGGGTCGTCAACGATGGGTTGTGGGTTTGAGGGGGAGATTATTATTGTGATGCCGTGATGTCTGAAATCAAGCCGGCTGGATTATGTTTGTCAAGGGGTGACCATTCGAGTAAAAAGCCTGGCAAAATATGAAGCCATCAAATTGTCCGAGGCGAGATGAGGGATTAGAGGGTGTCGGCACCTTTGGCCGATCATCCAAAGGGTTTCTTTAAGCTGATGAATGAACCCTGTTGTGAGACAGGAGGGAAACGTAATTTGTGTAATTTCACCGTCAAACTCGAACACTCTTCATGTAAATTGATATGTATAGAGAGTACGAACAGTGCCTTTGAATTCGTCTACTCGCAATTGAACACCATCAAAGGTAACCTGAATTTTGCCATGCCACAAACCCATTTGGCTTCACAAACATTTCCTCGTCTAAACTACCCTTTGTCTGGTTCAGCTTCACTAAACAGGCCATTAATACCTTACCACTGAACGGACCAACGGACGGTGGGTTAGATGGACGGGCTCGAACACTTTAGTGGATGATGTGTAGGTTTGTTCGTTCGTGGAAGTTTATGTATGTATACAATACGGGCTCTTGTACGTAAGTGATCAGGAGACCTTATGTTTGTTAATGCACCATCATGCTGGGAAATCATGACTTTCCTCAATGATTTAAACCTGGATGAAAACACGGACCTGATTCTCGTTTACTCTCAATCCAAATGTTACGTAGGCAATAAAAGAAGCGATTTACGAGTACGTACTATGTGGGTTCCACAAAGATTGAAGAGCACTTTTGCTGAAGCTTTATACTCGTCCTTGTCCAAGGATGTTTTTGCTCACTTTAAGGATGCAGAGAATTTGTTCTTACACATTCAACTTGGTGTAAATCACAGCTCGAATGACGGCAAGGTCAATTGAAACGCCAATTTTTTGCTCATTATCAATGATGGGCTCACACTTCATTTCCTGGACTTAATCACTCTCGACAAAAAGGCCACAAATGACAGGAATGTTGTTCAGTGTCCGATCGGAAAAAATACAGCTATCCCAACTCGACAAAACAAATCTATTCTCAATGAGGCTGGGAGAAAAATATTTTCACGCTGAGATGGATAGAGGGGAAGAAGATCGAGAGAAGGGTTGTTTTGTCCATTTGTCTTCGGCCTGACCAAGAAGAACAATTTTAATTGGGTACAATCAATACAACCTTTTCAATGAATAGTGAGCAATCCGCCCCAATCTTGTTTTCCAAAGGGAGCAAAGAAGCAACTCATCGGGGTATGTCGTACTCGTTGTTCAGAAAATGGCCCGGCCAAATTCGCTCAGCAATGTGCTTACAAATCGGGGTCCATTGTTACCGATGCTTCCGAGTTCATGGCTAATTAAACGTTGCACAGGCAGACGAAAAAATGTGCTCTCTGTCTCTGCCTGCTTAACCCGTTCGAAGCATCTTTAAGGTCGTCCTCCGAGTAATTGGAGACATCCCGAGAATCTTGAGAATGCCGTGATAAAAATCTGTCTTCAATTTGTTTCACTTAGGAGCAAATATGTGCATGCACATACACATGTGCTGAGTGTATCTAGGAACACTCACGAGGAAGTTGATACGGATTGTGGAGAGGGGCTTCACCCTGATTACCATGGGCAACCACTAACCACACATGCGTTCGTTCGTTCGTTATAATTGATGGCTCTCAATATGAGCCCAGTCAATGAACTCGTGTGTTTCTTCCATTTCCGCCGCTTGCACCACTGACCAAAACTTGGACTGAAGCAAAAATCAAGTAATCCAATTGAGAGCAAAAGAAGTTAATCGTGACTTGCGCTTTATCTAGTGTGCGCATCATCCTCACAAAAGTAGGGCCCTCCAGCGGTTGGCCTGACTCAAGTGTCAGAGCCATTTATACGGCTACTAATCCGCTTCTCCGCTCAACATTCCAGACGCTCGACCAAACATTTGGTTCCCTGTTTTCTTTGGCAGATTTGGGGTTGTTCCAATTAGCCTGGATAGGAACACAGCTTGATCGGTGGTCGGGCTCTGAGAGGGAATTTAAAGCCTCAAAGTAAAAATGCGTTTTTTTGTTGCCAATCGCTCAACATTGACTCAGATGATGAGATGACGATGCTCTCTTGTGGCAAAGAGATACATGACTACCTAGCTAGGCTGGCTAAGTCCAAATGGAAACTTGAAAAGAGTTCAGCCATCACGGGAGGAGGATTAGCATTGTGTGTTTTACTACTCGTGGAGTTTTTCATGAGGAGAGCTTGTCATTTGGCCAGTTTGAAAGGATTGGGAATTTGCAACAAAGCTTTTTGTGATTGGTTGTCTTTCAGTCTTCGCAGATCTGTTCAAGACGCCATCTTTGTACGCAGCTTTGGAAGAACATGAGTGTGAATTATACACAGTTCATGAAACAGTCAAACTCACAGTCTTGTTGCCAGTTTTGAACGTGGAAGGCAAATGACGTTCGTTAATCATTACAAAAACCAATTATGAGACAAAGATCATTGTGACTTCAAGGTAGAGACTTCACTCAATCGAAATCAAGCATACGCACAACAATCAGCAAGGCTCGCTCGTTCCGGCATGAAATTATCCCCCGTGAAATTGTTAAAATAATAACAACTTGAGAACTCTAATCATAATTGTAATTATCCCGCTGGCCTCGTTCAACCAACATTTGGGCGAGGACTTTATTGCGGGAGAAAATTACGTATTCATACACAAAATTGTGGTCGTTTCAAAGACACGCCCAGAGGATCTCGTCGCGGTATCAGTCGCCCGAACATGATAATATAGACAGAAAAACGGAAAGTTATAAATATCCCCCACTGATTGTTGACAAGTTGAATAGCAGGCTTTAAACAAAGAACAATCAAGTTGGTTTTTCATACGCTGGGCTGGTTTCATTTTCGGAAAATGTCAATCTTTTGTTGGCGGGGAAAATGGTTCAACACCATTTTCAGCTGGATTACGAGGTGCTTTTCAGATCAGACCACATTTTGGCTGCTTTCGTATGTGCTTGATTTAAGTCTGAGGCGATTGTAAGTTTGATGGATAGGACCATTTCAAAATTATTGTGGCTGGATGAGCCACTTTGAGGTTTTCCATCAAGGGTGAAAAGAAAAGCAAGTCACCATCAAAGACAAGCCACGGCGAACAATGGCGGATTTGGTGGTGGCGGTGGCTGCAATTTGCCACGCACCAAACAAAGGTATCCATCAGACTCAGAAACTCAGATTCACACCCTATTGAACATCACTTTCAGTGGGGATTAATTTTTCCTCCTGATTGGCCAAACTCTCAGTGTTTTTATTGACCAGCCAACGATGGGAATTGCTACTTCGTGAGTTAACGGGATTGCCTTGACATAGACCGCATCAGAGCATAGACGCGTGTGACTTGCAGCCATCATAACCGAACTAGATTTGGTTTTGGTTTTGTCTTTTACTGCCTTATATCCACTGGTCGGTTCCCCCGAGGATTGCACCGAATTATGACTGGCAGGAAATGAATTGGAAATGGTTTCGACGGTTCTTCTTATCGTTTTTTTTGCCCGTTTTGCCCAGAAAAAAAGTGATTCGTTCTGGTGAATCTAGGAGTGCCGTGGAAGAATGATAAGGCAAAACGGTAACTTTGGCACCGATCTAGTGCACTTTTTCCATTTAGGAGTCCTGCTTGAATTTCAGATGTGTTTGCTAGTAGACAAATTAAGCTTGGGTTAAGGTCAATGGTCACGCTGTTAGGCTGTTGACTAAACACAACAAAAGGGAGTTGAAAGTTCTGATTAGAGACTCTTGAAAGACAATTCAGGGAGTTTCGAATTATGACGACCTATCTGTGAGAAGACAAGATCCAAACCAAGGGAAGTGAGTGTGGATCTTGAAGATGATTTCCTGCCTCGCGCTTTGGCCATTATCGTTAGCTCCTGATGATGACGATAATAACAATAATACTGGGAGAATCTTTTTAAAAGTGGAAAGAAAGTCTTCCAATGATCATCTATCTTGACAACTTCATTGGCAGGCTCTTCTCGTCAGTTTGATCAGGAAGTAGGCTTGAAAAAAGCCAAGGTGGATGTTTCAAAATCTTAATCTCATCCTTGTTACTGGCAAACGACTAGTTTGCACTGATTGTTCAGCTTAACTTGGGAGAAATAAGTGAACCATCGGGTTTAATATATATATGTCTTTATTGCGATGTCAAATTCATCAGTGTGGTTTATGTGTTGCAGAAGTACAGTGAATGATATGGGTGGGCGTTATTTCCACATTGTGTGCAAATACATGAGTCTGTGGAACTTG
>CM021317.1:4030936-4082390 GCA_010645155.1 Tigriopus japonicus | reverse complement strand
ATCACGACTAGAAAGTAATAACATTTTACTCACCAATTACGGGGCCGAGAGATTGAGTTACTTGACGACATAAATTGTATAACGAGTTAGCCGTTCACAAATCCCAAGTGTCCAAGTTGTTTATCATAGCACTTTATCACGTTTATATTGGCTGATTTCATGAGCACCAAGCTTGACAGGCTCTCCTACTAGGTATAAGTGAGTCCACTTAGCACTACTGATTGTCGTGGTTGTTTGTTTTGCTCAAAGTTGACATTAACAGCCCTAACTGACAATTTGAACGGCCATCAAGTAAGATGGACTCAAGGTTTGTCCATCCTTCCAGTACGTTCAAGTTCAAATCATGATCAAATACTATCGGTTCAAATGCCAATATTTGTTTCCTCAACGAGTCCTCTCTGATAAGATTCCAGTCACATAATCGCCTCTCTTGAGTGGTTCAGACAATGATAAGCGAGACCAAGATTGGATTGTTATGGACAACGGTCGGTGGTTATACCTTTTTGAGGGGGGTGTCTGAATTCATTTGTATATGATGGATGTCTCAAGTGGCAATTTAAGAGGAGCTCTTTCTTGGAAAATGGCTGCGAGCACCTCCAATTTCTAGAGGGGAGGAACGAATGAGTCTTGGCCCAAAACAAATCTACTCACACCTCATCAAAAATTGGTCTTGGGTGGTCCTTGACTTCGAGGGGAGAGAGACAGTTTCAGACTCATCGGGTGTGGAGGCTACTACTTCAACCACCGATGGTACCAATGGACCACACGGGCAAGCCATAAACTGCTTAACGATCCGATATTGGTGATTGGATAAGAGCGAAGAAATATGAGTGGAGGAGGTCCTTCGGATCACGCGGCTAGTTTTTGATGGGTGACACTTTTCTGGTTGAGAGCTTTTCAGTTATCTCGAAACGGTAGATATGCTTATTAAGAAGTCCAAACCAAGCGTTGGGAGGTTGCTTTAGTAGAGTCATCATTATTATCGTCGTTATTAATGTAATCGAAACTGAGAAAAAAAGAATGGACTTTTACACTAGTGTGGAATGATAGATGAGGTGAGCCAATTGCAAATGTTTCCAATCTGAAAATGGTTTCATTTCTCCCTATGAAGGTGCAGAACTGATGAAAAGATCCCGATAAAAATAAATGGGGCCAATGCTGATGCTTATCCGGGTGATTTAATGGATATTGATACCTGATCGGGGAGAAGTTACAGTATATCAAAACGTGCAAGTTTGTCTGGGCCAGCTTTTTTTAAAGTTCCACTTTTCCTTTGCTGTGCAATCTTGGCCAACTTTTAATCTGGAAAGATGACTTTTAATTTTGAGGAATGAAGAAGCCTGATCTGCATCCCAATTGTGGAATGAAAGGGTGAATAATCCCCATCTGCATGATTTGCATGCATGTTATTCAACGGGCGGAAAAACGGCTTCTTGGATGAGCATCCATAACATTTACAAAAAGGTTCTCATTCGCAAGATTAGTGAGCTAGTGTAAAGAAAACACATTTCAAAGCAAATAAACTTGGCATTCCATTTTGAGAATTGGAAAAAAGGAATGCCGTTTTAAAGTCCACCGCTCTGTTTCGTTTGATGACAGGAGACATCTAGAAATGAAATACCGCTGAATGATTTGACATTCCTTAAAATTAGTACTCTTTGATATTGCAGTTTGCGGCTCCTAAACTAGAAGAAACTGAGTGGTTTCTTTGAACGTCTATAAAAATCAACCATGGTCATTGGTGGAGCGAACTATGTCTCGAAGAAGATTCTTGATAACAAAATCTCGACCTGACGTTCATTTTTTGTCTCATCAACCGTAAACTACTCAACGTCATTAGCCAGGATTCATGGGAGTAAATTATGGTTTTAGATTTGGTAGAATGCACCCAGCGAGAGTTTGGGTGTTGGGAGTTGAATCAGATTAAAAGTCCGCATTTGGCCAATAAATCCAAGAGGCCAAGATCATGCAAGCTCATCGCTTTCAACTTAAATTGAATCAATTTATTTCCCCTGCCATGTTGGGCTAGTGAGATGAGGGTGGTACCAGAAATTGGAGCGCCATCGACTCCATTCCCATCCTTCATCCCATTCCAATCACGCCCATAAAAACGAAGAAAGTGAAGAAGACGAAGACGAAGAAGTGGATGAGACTCCCTGGACATTAATCAATTGGTCCATTGTGTATTCTAGTATAAGGTCGGCACCAGTTTGCCTTGATCGAATGGATCCCTTGACCTCTTTCCTCATAAGGGTGGTGGAGAGACTTCCCAGGGTGATTGAATCTTCTCATTGAGTCAACGATTTCCGGACCAACCACCATTTATTGAAATTCGTGATTGGGAAGGAGTCTTCTGAGGAAGGCAGAGGGCAAGAAATTGCCTTCATTTGAGTCTCAATGTGCATAGTAATGGACTGGGGTCGGTTTTTTGGCCGGTCTTTACCATATTTGGGGTGATATCTCCCCGAGTTCCATTAGGATTTGGAAGTAATCTCTTTCTTCTGACAAAATTAGGCTATTCCGTTAGGCCATTCCCAGATCTTGCTCGTCTCCTCCAGAATGAGCTCAAGATAAGTATCTCGATTTTTGAAGTCCAACTCCATACCAAAAGACTTTGGAGAGGAGAAAAGGTGCCCTATATTTATCCAGACCATCATTCCGTTTGTGCAGATGTGCACTACTGTGAATGTAGTTTATTATTGGAGGAACGACATATAACAGGGCTGTTGTTTGGGTCATGTAAATATAGTTGCTGGATGGCTTTTTGTGTCACTCATCAGATGTTCATGCGGGAGCCATTCCATGAGTGCTCCTCTTTTTGCGTTTAATTCTATCTCCGTTCATGACTTTAAGGCAAGATAAGAGGCAAGGCAGTCCTGTAGTCTACCAACAGCAGTCAGCACCTTTGAAGAGGCGAAATAGCATTGCTATTCAAAGCCACCCTTCTCCTTCAACAAACAGCACGAACAAACGAAGGAACTCTTCGGATCTACGGATGCATGTGGTGGACTCGCTTTCAAAACGGAGAGAATCGTCTTGGAACTAGCTAGATCTCTAGTGGCTACACTCTTCTACATACAACAATCTCTACGTCGTTGGACGTCTCTTGACAGGGAGAAACTCGGTTTGAATGAAGTCCTGTGGACGACGTGGTTGAGTGGCAAAATCCTGTTGTGGAGCTCAGAGGCCAAAGTTGGAATGCGCTCAGAAGAAGACGAGAAGGAAAAAAAAAGTGTTCGTTCCTTTCATAGCAACCCCGAGAAATGTGATGAATACGAAGATTGTCACGTCCAACACATGCTTCTTCGCCTTGTTGGCTAATGTTGCATGACAGCCCTGGAAACTCGATTCATGGACAACTCCAAAGGTTTTCTAGTATGCTTTTGGTTTACATTTATGAGCACAAAAACCCTTGTTGCTCCAAATTTGGAAGTGTTGCCGAATGAAAGTCTTTTACACCCCAGCCTTTCAACAACATTTTACGGGATGTTTGAGCTCTTGCCAGCGAAATTTCAGGTCAAAGTGTTCGTCGATATCATAAACGAATACAAATCATAAAGTCAAGATTTCGATCTAAACAATCTGTTCGTGTTCTTGGATCCCAGAACCAGAACCTGGTTGAAAAAATGCTCAATGTTTATTGTCAGTATGATTGTTATGCAACGAGAATAGTGAGCCTGGGATCTGGAGTTACTTTTTGTTTTGTCTCGAAACGGGTTTCTTGAAGAGCCATAGTTCGAAATGCAATTTGGCAAAGAATCCTCGATTTGTCGCAAATAGACGCATGGATGTTGCGAAGAATTCAATTGCTGCCAAATGACTCAAACCCCAATGCGGCTGAATTACCTTGAAGAGAATGCGGAGAGGCATTTGGAGGTAAAAATATTGCAGACTCCCAGAGATGGGAGCGTTCCAAGAATGAGACACATTCAGGAAATACTCGAAAGGCAACCCAAGCGTTGGGTTATAGCAAATTTCTACCCACATTCCAGGTAACTTCACTGAAGGCTTGAGTGATAAAGCACCTTTCAAAGAGGACGACCAAGGAAAAGAATCTTTGTTCGAAGCGACTCTTTTGTGACACAATCATAAGATTCGTGTTGGATGTTGGATCGTTGCTTTCTGTGTCTTATTCAAATTCACACACAACCTTGGGATCGATTTGGAATGTTTTCACTTCCGTCCCGACAAAAACACGATGAAGATTATACGTGTTGGCATCGTTGAGAGTCGCGGTTATTGTTTTTAGTAGGCGATTTTGATGGATCTTGATTGTCAACAGGGTTTGTCAATTGCCTCGATCACGAATCAAACACGATATCAACGTTGATATTCCTCATTTCTTGGGCCCCCTCATTGCCAAAGTGCCCAGAAAAAATGATCATGATGAGAATGTATTTCTCACACACACGGGATCGTGAAAAGACCTCCCTCAAAATTCTGAATATCACTCTCAACAAAGACCATTCATGGAGCGAGCGAGCGAGCGAGATAATTTCGTCTCAAAACTGACCCGAGTAACCTTGAAATCCTACATTGGAAGGTTCTGAAAAAAATTGCCGACATTCATTTTTTTGTGCCCAGGATGCAAGTTCGATTAGGTTACAGTGTCTGCCAGTGTGTGTGGGTTGTAACTGAGGGTGTTGAGAGAGAACGTTGTACGTATTAGGACTTCTCAAAAGATATTCCTGAGAAAGACAAGTCCAAGAGCAGCAACGGATTCCCGGTACAAGTAGAACGTG
This sequence comes from Tigriopus japonicus, assembly GCA_010645155.1. Lineage (NCBI taxonomy): Eukaryota > Metazoa > Arthropoda > Copepoda > Harpacticoida > Harpacticidae > Tigriopus > Tigriopus japonicus. The sequence continues at coordinate 4,077,648 of CM021317.1, read as the reverse complement.
CTTCAAGTGTGACTCTAACCGCCAACGGCCAAGTTACCTGGCCATTTTTCAAAGACACGATGAGAAGAATATTTTGATAAGGAAGCGTCACGAAAAGTTTGGGGGCGAAAATCAAAGGTTTGAAAACAAGATTCAAATTAACCACACTATTTTTACTGCTGTTATGTGTCAAGGCTAACGCTGAGATTGAAGCAATACTTGGACTTTGGTTTGTGGAAGAGTTGATACAACGGAAGGACTAGTTACAAATTGAACCCATATTGGAATTGATTTGACACCAACCAATCGAAGGCCGGTTGTAATTTCCAAATTAGGCAATACGTGGGTATTAAATCTTCTTTAGTAACACATTCCTTATTTATAATGTGTGATTCAATCCTCTAGAAATAATAAGTGAGGTTCCGAACATGTCAAGATCTTTGTGAAATGAAGCCATTCCCCGAAGACTCGAAATTGCTGCTGCTGTTAGTTTTGACAAGATAAGCGCCGAGCATTCGGATTGAATTATGACAACAATCTGAGCGCTAAAATTTGCCAGTCGAAAACAAACTATTTGAGCTCAACCCACTCTCTTGACTAGGTAGGCCTTGGTCGGCCTGTCGAAAGAGTTGATAATCAGGTTAATTTTGAACTCCTGCGTTTGCCAGTTCGAGTATGCATACAAGTACATCAACGTACGTACGTACGTAGGATCCATCTACGTACTCAAAGTCAACTCCTTTTCAAGGCCTTGGGAGTCAACCCGAGTATCCCACCGAGACAGACAGACTCGAACCACCTCTTCTCTCTCCTGGGTGATTATGCAAAGCAATATATCATGTTAAATTACGCTAAGAGCGCGGCTTGGGTTTCCCTGATCCCATTGACTGGGTCTCTTACGTTCCCGTCAGAGAATGTGCGTGTGTGCACGCAACCAACCAAACAACCAACCAACCCATCAATGGTTGGCTTCGATGAGCGTGGGTTTTAATTATTTACGATCACAATGCAAGTCTCTATTCCAAGGAATCGCTCGAGTCGTCATCATCACAAAGGTGAGATCTCGGAATCGGCTCCTGGAATCATCGTCTAATGAGCTTGAAGACACTCTGGCTGATAGTCAGGCGATTGCGGATCATCACGACAAAACTGCTGCCGAGACAGACAGACTCTCGTCTTCTTTCACTTAATGGAACCGCCCTAATTGATGAGCTTTTAAAGTGACAATCATCAGACCCCATCTCAAGATGGCCTGGCCTTCGTATTCAAAAAAAAATCTTATTTTCAAATCTCATTTTATCTCAATCTGACAGGTACATTGAAAGTTGCAGAGTTATCTCGATAGAAAAATATGGGGTTTTGGGAGATCAGCATTAGCACAGAGGCTCTTAGTTCTATGTTGGAAGAGCACATCAATCCTTAGCAGGTGGTGAAACACCTCAGAACGTTGGCATTTCCTTTCTCACAAAGGAGAAGAAGGATGATTGTCTTTGTCAGTTTCGATCTTGAAATTGTTCGCCATGGACGTGGGCAAAAATAAGAATGAATAACTGGTTTTATGACAGGGTTTGGGGTTGAGGTGTCCAGGCAACATACTTTATTGGTTGAGGTTGCCTATTGGTACCGAGACTGATGACATAGAGGAGGAGAACCTACCAACTATGTTTAGTATGCTGGGCTGGTATGATAGGTGAATGTTGAGAAAACAATGTGTCTTTGTTCGGAACCACACTCGACAAAGAACGAATCGTTAATTATGCTCCCTGCGTTTGATTTATATTCAATTGTTTTCTCCCGAGATTGTCCCAACTTGTAAATGTGCTTCGGGAACTAAGGTCTATTCGAACTCTTTGAAACTTCACAACTCATTCGTGGTTGGCAGACGGTTTCTTGAAATGGCTTGGCCAGATTGAAATGACAAAGAATGTCAGGGAAATGTCGTGATATTCAATTAATCATGGGCCGTTTTCTTCTGAGGAAGATGACAACGATTTTTTCGTATTTGGATTCGTTCGACACTTGGAATCCTAGACTCTTGAAACCAGGGTGGGCATTTGATTTTTGGACATTTTGTCCACCCCTGTCCAAAAGGTGTCCAAAAGTGTCCAAAAATAAGGCTGTCCAAAAATAGGAGTGTCCAAAAGTGTCCAAAAATAGTAATTCGAAAAATAATGGTTAAAAACATTTTTAGAATAACATTCTACAAACTTTCTCTCCAAAATAAACGTCACTTGACGAAATCTAAGCAAGAATAAGTCAATTCAGCGTAAGAAACTTACACTTAATACATTAAATGAGCCAATAACTTGAAGGCCAAAGTGGACATTTGAACTTTCCACTCTTTTCATTTGACCACCGAGCATCGTCCAAAATGTGGGAAAGAATGATCGACTGAAGGAATGAACGAACAAACGAATGCGAGACTGGGACTACTAATAACACGCTCACATCACACTTCATGTTAAACATAGTATGCGAGTACATTTTAAAGCTAATTCTGTCTTGATTTGTGACAAGAGAAGGTTACTTAGTATTTTGATTTATATTCCAAAGTTTATCATTGTTGCAAGTGTTTCCCATCCAAGAGGCAAGAAGTCTTTTGACCTGACTGTCCAAAAAATGTTAACTATAATAAAGCACACTCAAACTGATATCAGATTGCAATGTTGGTATTATAATGCTTTTGCCAAAGAATTAAAGCAGTGTTGTTTTACTATTAAAAAAGACAGGACTCTTGTTTACAGATGAGGAAATAAAATGTAAATCTTGAAACATTTTGAACAGTTACACACATTTTACCATATTGTATAAACAAAACATTTATTTTTTTAACAAGTTATCATGGCAAAGTTTATTTCTCCAAGTAATGTTCCCATTAATAGAACTATTTTTGTTTAAGTACACAACCATGCATTCTTTAGAATTCAAATTCTTATGTAGTGTAACTGTTTTTTCGTCTGATTTGTACAACTTTCTTTTACGTTTGTTGGACTTTTGGACACTTTTGGACATCTTTTGGGGATTTTTGGACACCTTCTGGGTATTTTTAGACACCTCCTGGGTATTTTTGGACACTTTTGGACACTTTTGGACACTTTTGGACACTTTTGGACACTTTTGGACACCCTAGTGTCCAAAATGCTCTCGATGTCGAAAAATGCCCACCCTGCTTGAAACAGATGTTATGGTGATATTTTGTAGGGAACAACTCGCATTCAAGTTCAATTGGAGCATTGTGTGTGCATTCGACACAATTGTAATGGCTCGATTTTTTTTCATATCCAGGGATTATTCGTTGGCATTCAAAAGGGCGGAAGTTGATTCAGGGCACAACTAGTGAACAGAGCCGAACAAACCCGATTGGGGATTGTCACGGAATTGCTTATTCAGGCGCAAGGCTCGAATGACGACAATCCCTCAATATTTACGTTTATCTTTCAATGGATTAGCGCCCCATGAATTCTCCGGGTTCGATATTTCATTATTCACGCCCTTTTCTACAAAAAGTTTGAATTTCAATTCAATCCATCAATGCCACAAGAGCCTAAGGCTGCTCAGAAATATTCGTGGCTTCCCTTTGCGAGTGCAAACAAAGCAAAGAAAGTGCTGCAGAGATTTAGTCCGGCTTGATTTCGACATTGACCAACGTTACAAAGCAGTATTGATTCGAGAGAGTGGTTATATTAATCGGTTAATTCGACTAGGGAGACGCTCAGGAGGGAGTCTCGCGTACAAAAATTGGAAAAGATAGATGCAAACTGTTAGGGATAGAGATGTTAAGTGCTGATTAGTCAGGGCTTGAAGAAGCAAGTGAAAAGGCTGAAGCACTTGTGGTTGGGGTTCTGACCTGTCATGCTGCTTTTCCACTTGGATGACATTCCTGATGAAGCCGTTGCCGTTCGATGGGAGGACTGATCTGGACGGTGATGCGGCGAGGAGCCCTCGTCGCCCTCGGCAATTGTCAGGGAACTAGGCGTGCCGAGGCCAGAATCGTAACCTGCCATGTCATTCATCTCGTAATTGCTGCCCGGGGAGGAAGAATCCTCACTGTTCATCATCATGAATGCCGAGTCTTTCGACCCAAGCGAGGATTTTTGGGTCGCTGCTAATTTGGTAGACAAGTTCAAACGCGCCTTGGACGGTGGCAAGCGTTGTGTTTGAGAGCTGTTGCTGCCATTGCTGGTGCTATCCCCAGTCGATGGTTGGTGGCTATTCTCTTCGGTGAAGTCTTGGGAAGCTTGATTAGGGTAGGACGGTGTAGGGTTCAACTCGGGCAAGGACAGGTGAAACCCTTGCTCATCTGAATTATCCATTGCCCACAATGACCGCGAAGCTCGACGATGGGGCTGACGACTCCTTCCGACATTGTCTCGGGGTGTCTGAATGGCCAAGCTTGGTGCAGCAACAACCTCAAATAGGACATCAGGATGATTAGGGTGGTGGGAATGGGGCTGATTGTGTTGCTGTTGTTGATGCTGTTGGGTGGCTAAGGGTTGGTAGTGCAAGATCTGATTCAATTGACGTTGCTCTCTCTCTCGAAGAGCCGTCGCCTCTTTACAGGAAGCCGCTGCCTTGGACTTGGTCCGTAGCAGCTTCGAACTTGAAGTCGATGTCGAAGAAAGAGAGGTATTGTTAGACAACAGCTGACTGCCGTGACTACTCGGAGGCATTCCATTAAAGGTAGAGTCCAAGAAGCTGCAGTGCCTGGTGATTCTATTCCTGGAAGGTCCCATGGCAGCAGATTTTGAAAGAGGCACTGATTGAGTAATGCCTTCGTGAAGAGGAGGGGGTCGAATGGGGGTATGGGGGGATGATTGAGCTCGATCAATATACGAATTGGGTGATGAAGGGCCCGAGTCCAATTGGGACCCATACTTCATGGCTTGATACTCTGGATGAATAATCAGTAGAGGTGCACTATCTTTTGGTATTTTGGGCTGATGCCCGAGATCATATTCCACACTGCAATCCACATGAAGGGGCTTGTTCACATCCCGACAGGATTGCGTCTGTCGGACCGTGTTTCGGGCAATGGGCTCTGGGATCATGCTCAAAAATCCCATGGATCTGTGTTGATAAACAGGAGGAGAAAGAGACTTCAAATAGATATCTTTGGCATGAGCTGTTCCATTGGCGTACAAAGAGGCAATGTTGGATCGAGATCTGGCAGGTAAGAATAGTTCATGAGGTTTGGCATACATGGCAGATGAGTAATGCATGTCCTCCATGGTCCAGTTGGGTGCCAAATATTGAGACGATCCAAATCTACCCGTGGCTGAAGAAAGTCTGCCTTTCCTCAAATCACCCACATTCGTTTGAGATCTTCTTAAACCAGAACCACTGGAGTATGGGCGACGGGATGGTTTAAGTAATGTGGTTGAGTTACTTTCCTTGAACGGAACAAAAGCCCCATGGGAAGGTGGCCTCTGAGGGGGTGGAGGAGGAGCTATAGGCAGACCAACCATATGCTGGAAGTAAACAGCCTCTGGCATGGATTGGGACCGACAATGAGCACCACCACTATTTGGGTATGAGGCCATCCCTCCATGACTACAACGTCCTGTCTTCAGGTTATATCTGGCCATGTCTGCTGAACAAACCTGTCCGGTAGCTTCAATCACAGCCAAGCTCACTCTTTGAGATATCTCTGGAGCTTCATTCACTCATTGTAAATCACAAGATGATTTAAACTACGGTGCAGACCGGTAAAAAAGATCTTGCTCAATTTCGACTGGGGCAATATCGGGCAGATCGATATTATCGATCCATTCCAACTAATGTCTTTGGGGAACCAACAACACTGGGACTCACACTCGGCGATACTCCCTTCCCTACAATGATCAAGTGACGACTGATGATGTTGCTCACGATGGAAATGAGGATGATCTTAATCAGCTGTGACTTGAGTTCGTAGACCCGGCAGCATGCCTGGAGAAGCTTCACCACACCGAGGACCAAGGGGGAGGAAGCGGGCGCTCAGCTCCGTCTTCGTCTCGTTTCATCCGTCCGTCCGTGCCAGTGATCCACCATCCAGGATCCTTGCCGAATAGTAGTCCATCACAATGTGAATGGAGTGGGGATGGGGCAGTAGTCCATCAGGGTCTTAAAGGGGAGGGGAAAAGGTGTTTACTACACCACCTTGCTATCCCCACTCTCAACCAGGTACGAGCTGGTTGCTGATGGTGGTTGGTGGTGGTTGTCGAGCCTGGTCCGATTTGGTTTGTTTTCAATCTCACATTAGCGTTGCCGGTGTTTTGCCAAATGACAGCTGTTTTTTTCTTCTCACGAATAGCCAAGAAGTACGACCATGAGCTACTTCTCTCTCGCTCTTTGTGATGTCTACCTGCTTCGCAAAGGGCTTCTCTGTTCTCATGGACCGAGGAGAGTGTAACTCCTTTGCGAGACATGGAATCATCACTTTTGGAGCTACGATGGTCATAGACGACGGGGATGATTGTGCATGGTTGGTACACCTTTCCCGAGCCTGAATTCCAATAGAGAGCTGCTAGGCTGAGGGCCAAGTCGTTGTTCTTGCATTTCACGTTCAAGCTAGGTAAGTAGGTTCGTACGTACGTGCATACGTTTGCTTGGATGGCTAGGTTATCTCTCTCTGTGTCTGTGTGTCTCTCACCTGTTTCCAGGTTGAACGAGTAAGACGAGGGGACCTTTAACCTGCTTTGGGGAATTGTCTTTTCTGCCATCCAGTCAGCTGATCCGGCCTCAGGCAACTTCCACGAACCTAGTGGCCACATTAAAGCATGCTCTCCATAGACAAAACAGCTAGCCACGAGTTGGACGAGCAGTAATCTTGAATCGTAAATTCTGACCCGTAAACACTCCTCAAATTCGACCCTGATGTGTTAAGTCTGGCTAGTCGGACATGTTGGCAACTTAATTTTCAACCAGGACAAGCCAATCCAAGGAGATTTTTGCCCGGAAAATCAGAGTGGCAACTGAATTTCCAGCTTCTGTCTTTATTGGCCGACTTGTCAGACTCTCTTCAATACCTCTGTAAGCGTCTTCCAAGATATTGCAGGTGCTGTGGAGGCCACCACCAAACTTAGAACCGTGTCTGGACGAATTCCTACTTGGCTTCTCATCGCAGGACCCGCAATCATCTCGCTTTGTGCCATCAACTACACACTTGATGAGAGATGCGTGATCTCATTTTTTGGCTGGTCTCAGCGTTGAAATGGAGAGAAAAAGTCTCAAATTGCCTTTTAAAGCGGCGAACGGCCCTACAGGTTATCTCCCAATTCCTTCAGTACTAACAATCACCATCGGGTTATTATTATTTTTGAGAACCACATTTCAAGGCAATGAAACCTCTTGTGGTGAGCTTCATTTCCATTTGAAAGAGGTAAATTCCAAGAATGATTACTTCCCAGCGAGAGCATCGGTGGCTTGGGGGAGCTAATTGCTGTGGCGACCAGTGAGTCCAATTATCCAGGACGACGACCACGAATCACAAGCCTCTTTGATTTCCTCTCAGCCTTCTTTGCCACATAATCCAACGTTACTTGCTCCAAAGAATTCACTTGCACAACGAATGAATGTGCTGGTACTTAATCTTACTGCCCATCTCATTAAAACAAGAGAACTCCTTCCAATAGCGTCGAAATGAGCTCAGATGAGAGAGATGGGACTTAAACTATACGAGTGCTCTCATTGGGTCAATTCTAGGGATTTTTTTCTTTTGCTCTGGCGAAGGCTGATTGAACTGAATTGAATTAGGAGGTTCATTAGGATCTTTTAGAATGACGAGCACTCTCTGCCATGTGCGTAGTATTCTGCAAGTCCGGCATTAATCAGTGACGAACAACTCGAGAACTCAATGAATTGGCAAATCTATCTCCTATTCTCCCTCTTTTGAAATCTCTCAACTGAAAAATTTCACTTCGCCTGTCGGACAATGGGCCCAAAATATGAAAAGGGGTTAAGAACTTTTCTAAAAGGCCATCATTTCAAGAAAGATGTTCTGAACTCTCTGAGAAATGCTGATTTATATTCAAATGGACTTTGATTGCAACTCTCCCACAACAAAAAGGAGTTGTCAAAAGGACCTTTCATGCATGAAATCATTCGATTTACGTTTCGTTCCAGGAGGAACCCTAATAGCAAATACGGCTTGAATGCAAAAAGGGCCAATGCGAACTTGGAGTTTCTTGTTGGACTAAAGAAATGCAATCGGTAAAGCAAGGGGAACAACTTCGATTGGACGGATAATGCAATCCCATGCACCACTTGGTCATTTGCCGCAGTTATCCCAGCTTGTGGCCCCTCGTTAACTTTTCCTACCCCAATTGAAGGGATTCATTCCCATCAAGACCACCAGTGAGTGTATTCTACTTGCAGTACTTTGCTCGCATTTTGTACGTGCAGAGCAGAGCGTCTGCCTGCGTCCCTTTTGGGAGCTCCGCTCACTCAATTCTGTCGTCTCATGACTTTGTTGGGCAGAAAATCCTCTTCGCTTTTATTTCACGCTCTAATGACCCGCCCTTGCTCCATTCCTTGGACATGTTGTCCATGTTAAGTTTTCTCAGCTACACTGGGTTTAGAAACAAGAAATCTTTTGATAAGGTTTGCTTTGAAGACGAAAAGTGTCATTATCAGGGCCACCAGAGGGTTGTAAATCCCATTTTACACTGTAATTACCAAAATCTTCTATTTTTGTCCAAAATTACAAAATAAAAATATTTAAGGAAGCCAGAGTGGCCACGTGTACTAGCGCGTTCTAAAAAGTGCCGAGTGTAAGTGCTTCCCCAGACGGCATAGGTTCGAATCCTGTTGGGGATCGGATTGAAACTGTCGGGAGAAATCCTTTCAAAAGGAGGAGACATGGTGTCATAGTTAGTGCAGTTACCTGTAGTCAGAGAGGTTCCAGGTTTGATTCTCCTCCCCAACCTCTCTCAGGGAAACTTGTAGACGTTATTCCACACCCACAGATGGAGAACCAATCTGATATCGGACAATGGATTGCCTACTGGAAAATCTGGATGATGTGATGGCTGGCTTTGCTTGCCGGGCGAGGATCAAACCTTCAACTCTAGCACCCACAATCAAAAAAATAATAATTACAAAAAATGTGGAAAATTGTTTGTGCTGAAAATTTTCTGAAAAGAGGTCACTTCATTTGCAAAATCAAAGTAAGAAAACAAGCCGACATTACATGTTACAGTTGCAACAAAAATATCTAGATTTATCTTTACAGATGATGGGAGTGCAGAAAAAGAGGAAAAAGCCAGTTTCTGCTGCACTTATTGAGAAACAAATTGCCCAAAAATCCAATTCCGTTACATTATTTCTCAAAAAAATAGAAAAAATAATACATTTTTTGGCGATAGTTTTTTACCAAAATTTGGTGGCCCTGGTCGTTATCTAAGGATATAAATCGGAAGTTTCAGCCAACTTCAAATATCAGATTGCAATGAAAGCCCTTTGTCTTGATCTGCCTAAATAAATGTTTCCTGTGCTTTTGTTGAATGTGAAAAATGTGAAAGGTTACATTTGCTTAGCTTTGCTTGCTAAGCACTTGATGAATGCTGCTATAAAACTGTAAATGGGGATGTTGGAGAAAATTTTAATTTTAAGCGTAGGTAACATAAACCCACATCTTCATCATTATAATTCTAAATAACTCAAGGTTTCTACGTTACTGTTTTTAAGCTATTTACCAACTTCACAAGAATAGCAGCCTTGAAAACCATACCCAAAAACCCAGACCCCTAAAATTCAAAAACACTTTTTGGCACAAAGATGCAAAATTTGAAGTGAACTACCATTTTTAGGCTAATATTTCAATTATTAAAGTGATCATTTTCCAATTCAAAAGTGAAAGGGATTTTATTTGGTAAAAGAAAAAAAATGAACAAAAATCATATTTCCCCAAAACCCAAAGACCCAAAGACAAATTCATAATAAATCATGTGAATTGGTTTGTCTCAAAAGTCCTTATTTGAAGTGTTTTAGGCTCTGTGACCAAATGGCTGAAGGGAATAGTGCTGTCAAATTATTCATATAGTGCCAACTCCATCCTAAAAGATCCAAATTAGTGCTGCTAAAAGTGCTGCCTTAATTCATACAAAATATGGACTACACATAGCCCTTAGGGGGTCATTTGGGCCCTTTGACCCAAAACTTGTGTAATACCGGGATATTTTGACAAATTGACTCTTTGATGTTTCACTTGAAACTCTTTTTCTTTAACCATTATCAGCCATATATCTTCAGCCAGTAGCGTAAAACGTGTTTCAAGTTCAACTTTTGGCATTGTGTTACAAGATTTGTCTTAATTTAGGTATTTTAGGTCAAAAAAAGTTCTTCACAGCTTTTGAGCTGACTTAAATTATTCACACCAAAAAGTGTTTTTTCTAAACATTTTTTAGGTTTTTTTTAGCATAGAAAACTTCTTAAAAAGTTAGGTACTTTTTTCCTTTTCCTAATATCTGATTTTGTAAAAAATCAGCACCTTAAAATGTCAAGTTAAACCTTGCCAACTGCCCGCCCAAAATATCTTAGGACAATAGAAAGTGATCCGTGCCAAAAATATCTCAAATAGTGCCATTTGCTATTTGATGCTGTAAGCCTGAAATAGTACCGTCAACAGCACTATAGTTCCAAGTCTGGCCACAATAGTTTTAGGCAATATTTTCCTACCCAAGGTTTGGCAAAATGTTCAGCCTGGAGATAATATCATTTTTTAATACAAGTGGATTCATAGGAACCACAAACATTTGTGAAATGTTTCAAGGTAAAACGGAAAATTTCCTTTAACTTAAAAAGAAAAAGTTCAAATAAGTAAAACCTGCTCAAGGTAACTGAAATAACGTGAAGTGCACACGAAATAAAGTAGTTTTGAAGGGTGAAGCCCCCGAGAACATGTCTTTATTACTGTTGACTAGCATGAATATCACAGCCTTTTTATATGGTTTTGACTAGAGCATTATTAGTTGTGAACGCACTCCAACTGCAGTTGAAGTGCGATGTATCAGTAACTTTGAGAGATCATTCTCCAGTAGCTTTCTTTGGAAACAGAGTTGGAGACTGCGCTCCTACTGTCTTGGTCATTGTTTGATCAGAAAAATGACTTGTGAGTCATTAAATAACTCATTTATAGCATTACCCAAGGACATCTTAATTTGTCAGAACGAATGACAGATATAAAGCTGAAGGCCTCTTATTGTACTAAAATGAGAGGTTGTTTCAGTGTAGGAAATGTTCCGTTGAATTTTCATTGTGGTATTCTGTAATAATCTCATCCTTGCCCTACGCAATATGCTTTTTTCTTGTCTTCAAGAGTTTTGTGAAAGTCAATTTTTAATGATCGACATTTTTTCGCGTTCAATTTCAACATCATGGCCAAACGGCAACATGCAACGTTCAGCAATGGCAAAAAAGCAATTAGCAAATATTTTGAAATAAGTTGAGCTATGTTACATACTGAGAAGTGACAATTTCATCGATAGTGTAGCTGGGACAAGAATCGTATTCAGGACCGTGTGCATTGAGGCCAATTCATTCAATTAATTTTAATGGCTCATCAATTCCGATTGAATTGGAAGAGGAAGAGAGCCAATGCTTCATTCTATGGTGCAAAGAATACACATTAAAAGGAAATTGAAAAGCTTTAATGAAAGACATTGATGAGCTAGCACTTCCCCTCGCAAAAAGAATAAGAACCTAAAATCAAGTGATAAGCACAGAAATAAGTGGAGAATATTCATACGTTTTAATTCATTATTTTAACGGAGAAGAAACTGCCATCACATTTCGTTCATAAAAGGGGTTTCAAAATTTCCAAACTCAAGGAACACGAAAACCCGTTCAAGTTCGTCCGCTTGCATATAGATGGCGCTTGTCAAAAACATAGGATTACTCGAAATTCCCTGCAACGCGCTCTCTTGCGGCAAACTCTCAACTATCAACCGCGTAGAACCATATCCTTTTTTAGACCAGCTACAAGATTTTTCAGCACTTTTATTACGCACATAGTCGTCTAATATTACTTGCAAAACCCTTAAATAAATACAAACATTGCATTCCTTTGATTGCCGGGAGGGTTTAAAATCAAGTGCATCCCATGTCAAAAAGCCAGTGGTCAATGTTCTCAATCCATTTCAAGCAATCATAGCCAAGCGATGAGCCTCAATTTCCGACCAGAAACGAATCTGGATGGATCCGAAAAGACAGTTCCTTTTTCCACAGCTGTCAGTTTCACTTGTCTGTCAGCGGACTATCTCTCTCATCCACCATTTGGCGACCCATCCTTCCAGATTGAAGCTCCAAGGTCTCCATATTCAGCCACTAAAAAACAACATACAACTGAGTAAAGCAGTTTAATTCGCTTCACAAATCAAATGTTCGGAGACCCCTTTAGATATGGACAAGTAACTCCCTCTTACGAAAGCTTTCTCCCAAAAAAGATCTGTGAGAGCTTCTTCTTTTTTTCAAGCAATTAACCTAATGTTAGGGGCATACTCCACATGTTCAGTAATGAATTCAATGGCCCTCGGTAAAAAAACCCACTCTTTGGTTCATCAGAGTTATCTCGACCATTACCGAATGGTGGTGCCATTCATTCCAATCGTGCCAGATGGAGGGGTAAGCCATTCCGAACGGCTGATGGTGGCCCAACTCAACTTAATGTGGGCGATTGATGTGCTAAATGGCTCTGACGACAAAAAGGATCACATCCCGATGGGTTTCTCCACGTGTATTTCCACACAAGTGAGCTCATTGGGGACCACCGTGAGTTGTGAATAAACGGACACGCTATGATTTGGGATCTTGGAGAGGGGAACTCCTGGGATCCGAAGAATGTTGAAGGGTTGAAATGTACGGAGACAATTGGAGGAAAATGTCTGACATTTCCATGACACAAGAAGCCGATGGTAGAGAGCTCATCAATATTCTACACACTCTTACACTATCCTCCTCCAAGGTGGAAGTTGTATTGGGGAAAAGGACGACTTGAGTTCAAATACATGTCAAATATTAATGCCAGTGCCTCCAAATACGGTCTCTTTTGTGTTTCCGGAGCACTATTGAAGATCTTGTTTGGGGATATAATGCAATGAGAAGAAATGCCAGTCTTTGTTAGTAACATGATGTGCCAAGGAAGGCATCTTGCTCTCCTTCTCGAAAAGACCGTCTGACAGCCTATGAATGATCCATTTTTCGAACCATCAGGAGTCCAGAATGGGGAACACCAACCGAGATGGAATTTATTATTGTAATCATAGAGTATCATTTCGGGACCAGTCAAGATGGCGGTTACCAACCCGAGCTCCTTTATGAGTTGAGAGGAGGACATTTCGTGATTTGGGACACATTTGATCCAGCTGTGCCGAATTGGAAACGTTGAATGAAACTCGCTGGCTTTGTGCCATAGTTTCAACTAATCCCTGAAGGATAAAGAAGAACGACGACGACAACGATAGAGGAGCCTGCTGCACTTGATGTTCGTTCGTGATGGCATTTCATGATCAAAGCGCCCAAAAGAGAGGGAAAGACCAACTCATTGCAACAACACGAATCTCTCACCCATTTTCTCTTAGGAACGATGGATGAACTAGTCTCGTTTGAAGCAAATGATACATTTATTCTGAATAGTTTGCACAGGACAATATTATTATCCGCTTCTATTCGTACTTGGGATCGGTCATGTTCAGCTCATGCCAAAATGGAAGACAAGACAAGAGATCCGAGTTTTGACACGCGGAGCTTGATTTATTGGCAGAACTTCAAAGGGCAACGGACCCCAAAGCCAAAACAATGGCATGGCTCCAATGGCCAATTAGTACAACTCCTACTTATTCTCAAGCTCAACAAAAAAACACTCTTTCCCCCACCGATACTGAGAGTCCGTGTCATTCCATTTATAGAGCCTGGGGATAGGAATTTTTACCACCCTCTCCCCAAGCAATGTCGAAGTTCTTCTGAGTTCTTCTATCTAGGCGCCCTTTGCTGCCCTCGTTATGGAGCGTACTGTGTACAGTAATCTGTGCAAGTTCGACATTGTGCTGCAAAGAATGACCATTAAGAAGAGGAAATCTTTTTTGACCCCTCCAGTGCTGTAGATTACTCTGTTATTTTCCTCTTGATGGGATCTTTAGCAAAGAACAATGGCTGTTTACAACAAGACAACAAAAAGTCCGTCGTCCTTTCATGGCTATAAAGCGAGGAGTGGATCCTTCCTACAGTATGTACTCTAGCTACGGAAAGACTGCTCGTCCAATCATAAAAGCATACAACGGCGTAGCGGAATATACGACGGACACCATATCCTCTCTAGCTCTTTTTATATGACCCCGGGGAAGTCGGGGGTGCAGACACTTGCAAAACCCTTTGAAGTGGATATTCCTCTAAAGGTCTTTGCGTGTCACTCTCCGATGTATCTGGAAACCGAGAGCCAGACATTTCCTTTTCCACTGTAAGACTGTGTCAAATTTGAGATTGAGGCGTTTAAAGTTCGAGTAGCAGTTGTTTTAGGGTGCAATTAAACGACGAACTAGGCCATAGTGCAAAATGATTTGGCATTAAATGGACACACCACATGATTTAAAGCCATTTGGAAACAGAGCTCCAGTGACCTCTTCAGGACCTTCCTTGCCTTTGGATCCGCAATTACAATTTTTATGGGCTTACCACATGCCACGAACAATCTGAGCCGTGTGGTAACAATGAAGCTCTAGGAGGGAAGTGGAAATTAAAAGATTTTTATCAATCAATAGGACCAGAACTCGTAGGTACTGACTGTATACTACTGGCACGACAAGGAATTGAGAGCGATCCCCAAGGGCGAAGACATCGAAGAATCAGTCACAGAGCTCTACGTTCGTTCTTGGCACCGTCCGTCAACTGTTTGAAACGTGGCTGAAAAGGTGACCAAAAAAGTGGGCACAATGCACAATCCATCAAGGTGATAATCATCAGGATCATCATAGTAATTATCCGCCATCGCCTCACTGGCATTTACGACGTTTGGCAAGGCAAGACAAGGTGGATTGGAATATTTCCAATTGGTCACGGATGATTAGAGCGCACAACCAGAGCTCCTCTGATCCCGAGAGTTTGATATTCATCGCCGGATCCCTGAACCCCATTAGGGCTCTCACCATTCAATCTTGACATAATCCGGGAAAGATTTCATGATGAATATGTCACCAATGGGAATTAAATCATTCATTCATCAAAATGGAGAATCTCCCATGGATCTCCACGTCCCAGCAGGGTTTCGTATCGGTCGATCTTTCCTTACCCACCGATCTCTTCTCCAGGTTCGATTATCACCACCAGACTACCAGAATACGTACTACGAAGACTGAGTGCGAATCGAAAGAGAGTTCGAGGAGAAATTCAGAAGAGTCGAGTAATAATTCACAAGTCTCTCAACTCCATTATTCGTTCGTCGTAGATGGAAGAGTGAAGAGAGAAGGAGGAACAATGCCAACTTTTCAATGTTCAAAGTTCGTCTCCACTCAGCCTTTATTATGCCTTAACACAGGGCTGCCCAATTGTGAGCTAGAAGGACCATGGCCAAAGGCAAAGATCCTCGGGAGAAATCGGCAGGATCTACTTATGAAGAAGGGCTCTTTACTTCTCTCTGTGTGTATCTAGGAAGTCTAGTTATGTCGAGGTCGTTCATCTTCGAGTGACTCACGTACTACGAGCACGTGTATGAGAATTCGAGAAGAAACAAAGTTCGGGAGGAACAATTTCATCATAAATCACGGAGAATTCCGTGAAAATGGCAATAAAGTTTTTAACTGTTTTGAAAAGTTCACGAAAAAGAGAGAGAAAGAGAGAGCTCTCTTAAAGCACATGCAGTGTCCGTTCATACTTTTGGCAACGACATCATTCATAGTGCGCCGATGCCAGATTTTTTGGCAGCGATTGAATTTGAATGAATTGAGAAACATTGAAATACGACATGCGTGTGTCAGGTCTTGTCAAAGTGAAACGTTGCGTTTCTTAAATCTCGACTAGAGAGACAAGAGGGAGGTCCATCAATCCCGAATGGCGACGATTTTGGTGCAACCAAATCGCTGGAAACCATGCCAAATCCAAAAGTTACATTCCACCTTCATAAAACTCGCTCAGCGTAAACTCACATTACACCATTTGCACGAGAGAAAAGACCGAGCATGGAATCCGAATCGCCCTTCAATAAACCGACGATTTTTGGAAACACCTTTCATCATGGTCAATTTGAGATTCAAATGAGACTCCTTGAATGCAAAGAAGCTTTTGATTCCTCCAATTCAAGCCATTAGAGTCTACATCAGAAAGAAGATCTGCGCTCAAAGTGGTTTTCTTTTTCCAAAGAAGAGCACCAATCTGAACGGTCGAAAGATCTCCAAGCAAATCCATTCCTTTTAGCCTCTTCTGAATCTGGTGGGAGTTTTATGTCATGCTTGTGAGATAGTCTGAAAGACAAGGAAAAGGGGAGAGGGGATAAGTAATTTTTGCTTTAGTAAACAATGTCGGTTCAATTTGCATATTTTGTCGTGTCTGAGGCTCTTTTGCTTCTCGGGTGAACGAAGATGCAGGAGCGTGTCTCCGAGTTCATTGAATAACAGACGGTATTTCCGTAGCACTCTGCTATCCTTGTCAACATGACCCTGTTTTTCCCATCCCTGATTTTAACCTCAAGTAATCATTTCTCAAATGGAGCAGAGTCATTCTCTGGTCATTTTTATTCAAAGGTATGTACGAATCAAAGGAGCATTTTAGTTTAGTAGTGCGTGTCTGTCTGTAGCTGGCTCAAAAAGTGCCGAGGGTGTTTTTCATTCTTTCATGCAAATGAGTGGAAGCACTTTGTCAGTGGATTAGAATGTAAACCAGAGATGGATTTTCGAGGAATTTGCATTGCCCATCAAGTCTCGTCACATACATGAGCATACCTCGGCGAAAAAAATGGGACATCACGAGTGCATCCGCTTCAATAAGCTTACGCAGGCATTATTACACCCAAAAAGTTTATATGTGCAAACTCGAGTCATCGTGGAAAAGAAAAGGGTGAACCAATGGCCGCTTTGTCGAACCCCGTCCAAATATGTTGGATGGCTGTCAAAGAGCCAGAAGCTGATGCCCAATTTTCCACGGCTTCGCGGAGCACGAATTGAATGATGAATATCAAAGAATTGGTGGCTTTACTCGGTCTGCCGGGAGGAGTTCGTTCGTTCGTTCGTTATGCGGGTCCGAAAAAATCCTCCTCCGAGCCATGAATTATATCCAGTCAATCAAATCTTCGACGGAACGCGCTTGGCCAGATTCACGTGCTTAATCATGATCCTTGAGTACGAACGAACCCATGCATATAAGGTTTAGTGCAAAGGGCCAAAAGCAAGACTTCTACATACAACCTCTTGAGGGCGATTGGAGTCAAAACAACAACATCAGAGAGCACCTTGTCTCCAAAGTTGGAGTCGTTTATTCTTCAGTCTGCTGAATTGAATTCAAGCAAGGAAATCCGAGCGAGTAATGATGCGAGATAGATGAATGAATGAGACGGGAAATTTGCCCAATTGCGCTGAGGCTTTCCGGGTTTAAACCCCTTCTTTTCCATTTCGTTTGTCGCACGACTGTATAGGAATAAATGTGTCTAACCCGAGAACTGTGCCTTGTAGTGCGAGAGATTCAAGGGCTTTCTCATTTCGAGTCTTGGCGCGACCATTAATCTTTTTTAACACTTTGCTATCTCGCATTGAGATTGGAAGAGCTATTGCTGCTGCTACTTTTGCTCTTGACAGACGACGAGTAGATGAAAGACCGAATATATTTGAGTACAGATCGCGTACTAAAAGAAGTTTCACAGCCACTATTCATATGGAGATTGAATCCATTACTTGCACTATTTGCTCTGTCAGCATATGGATTTAATCACATCAACAGTCGCATTTCAAGCCATCCTTTTGCGCAGGTCTGGCCCAGGAATGTATCTTTGACCACGACATTTCAGTCCAAGAACGTTTTTAAGCACGAGAATACAAGTCAATGGCTCTCGTTTCAGCAGGGTTGTCGAAGCCATGGATGCTTAGTTATCACTATCCACTTGCGTTCTCGTTAATCTGTCAACCAGGGCTTTAAATCGTTCGATACCCATACTTCATTCGGAACATGCATTCGATTAGTGGTCGGCCCGTTTCTTAATGTATTTTTGGGGGCAACCCTGTGTCGAGACACAAAAAAGCTCATTGTTGTTCGTTGTTGGGCCCCTCCCTGCAACGGACTAGTCCCCTAAATTTGTCCGAGTGTCTCTCTCACCCCAGGCGTGATATCGCTAAGTAAATATTCAATGGGTTGTTGTTTGCTCAACTGACTCTTCCCCGCCAGATGCTTCTTTATCCTCCAAGGAATCGCAAGTTGTAACCTTCTGTTGTGTCCGTTTTCTGTGAATTATGAGTTTCCTGGCCCAACTAGAATCAGTGTTGCCACTGACAGTGAGTTCAAAGCGAGTTCACCATCCAATTTCAGATTTTTTGTAGGTCTTGAATGTTGTCAGAACTAGAGCACTGTGAGTAAAAGAGCTTGAGTGGCTTTACTTTTGATTGGTGTCTGCTTTTGACACGCGAAGAAAAAGTAGTACCCATAAAAAGTGGAATACTTTAGTTAAAATGTATGTATGTTCAACTGAAGTTTTACACTCGTGTCTTTTATGCATATTCTGGAAATGAGCTTCATTTTTTTTTTGCAATTTATGTGGAGACACTTGCTCATAAGTGGGACTAGACAACCTAAAACATGTACTCTTGTAATCATAGTGCTCTTGATAGAACAAAAGCAGGGAGTGAGAACGAAAAAGGTAGGTAAATAGAGAGGGTCCGAATAGCACTATTTTGCTTTCAGACTCGATTAGTAGTCCTAAAGATTTGTTGAGCAAACACTAATTTGAGAAGAATGCTCCATGTATTTGCTGCCATCAACTACGTTTTCTTCCCTCTGAACCCCCTGAAAGTCTTCATGGATTCCTGATAACCGAATGAATAGTTCTTTTTTCCATGCCGTATTTAAAGCCGAACGATAATGATATCGCTTCCCACATTTTTTCTCTCTCGTTTGTTGTGATGCACTTCTTTTCTCGTGGGGTTTCAAGAATGGAGAAGATACGAATCTGGAGATTTACGGAAAAATTTCTCCTTTACTTCTTTTTTTTTCCTCGGGGTGTGAGTGATTTTGAAAGACGAAAAGCAAACTTTTGTGGGTGAACTCGCTTCAAAGTATAATGAATCATTCCCCAGGGTTTATCAAAATATTTTACGGACTGATCAGGCAGTAATGATGAATGATGTCTTAAAAACTCCAGACCCCATCATTTGATGGTAAAAAAGAAACCTCCCCATGCTTTGAGGCGGACCCTTTCACTTCTCAACTCACAACCCAAAGAAGAGGAAGGCAAACCATCCATCAAATCTCCAACAAATTGACCATCCATCCTACTAACCAGATGCATATTGTGTGCTCTTTGGAAGCTAAGTAGACTCACTCACCGTCTGCTGATGTATGACCAACGAGGAGATTGTCTGCTATGTGTTATGGACTATCTCCAAGCTCGCCTCTCCTCGTAATCATAATCTTCCTGCTCAATGATCCACAATTTTTGGAATGCTTGGCAAAGTTTCCGTGCTTTTGAGAACCATTGAGGCATCTCGTCTGATTCGATTATCATTTTACTCCGTCTCCCTGAAATGGGACGGAAGAATTCCGTTAATTAACCTGTTCTCGGCGCCAAAAATAAGCACGAATTCATGTGGAATGTCTAATAACTTGACTTGATTCGGGAATTCAGGAGAATTCGTGTTGGTATCCGAGAATCTACCGTTCTTCTAGAGAGATGATGCATCATCGCTCGACGATTGAGCCAATCTAAGCCTTTAAAAGATCTCTTTCTTGAACACGTTTCCCAGGGCCAATCACAATCGCCTTCGATCAAAGATTAATGGAAGTTACATTATGTATTACCACTCGTCCACATTAAGTTTCCTTGTCGTCTCACTCGAGGCAGTGTGTAGGAGAAGTTTGGTAGAGCTGAGTCGTTCGTTCCTCCGTCAGAATCTGCTGATCCTCTTAAGATAGTTGGAATCTAATTCAGTTCTGTAGACGAGTCCATCCACGTCAGGTCATTTGTGATGGGAAGGGAGCTGTTCAAATGGCCAGGAAATCTCTCTATTTCTCAGAGCCACAATCAATGCCCCGTCAAAATATGCATGGAGCATGCATGCATATGGTGGTGGTCTGTGGAGCAGCCATCCCATCAGAATTCCCGTTTTGTAAGCTTATGAATACTAACGAGCTTGATATGAGCTCAACAATGACGAGGAATACGACAACCACGACCATCATTATTACTATTACTACTTCTATGTAGTTGGTCGATGTGGTGGGAAGTGGGATTGGAGAATGGACTCCAATTGGATTTTGACGTGATATCCAACGTGCTCGAATGGTTATCTGATGAGCTCTTTCATATAAAGATTGGAGCTGGTCAAGGTGCCCACAGAATAATGGCTCCCTTGTGTAAATTCACTCTGATTAGAGCGATAACAAAGGGAGTCCCTCCATTCCGTCGCGTCATTTCCAATTCCCCCTCTCTGTCTCTATCTCTCTCTCACTTTACCAATGGAAAGAGAGGTGCAATTCATTTTATTGTCAAAACACAACACTCTCGAGACCTCAACCTTCGCGTTTTATTGACAAAAAATCAGACACATTCTTCGAAATCTTCCATGAAAATCGGGATCGTGTTTCATCGAGAACGAGACCGAGAAGTTGATCCAGGGATTTCCTGTGATTGCTTTAGGGCGTGGCAAACTCGCAGCTGTTTCGACGCTGAAATCACGGATTAGGGAAGAAAAATCACACTCATTATTACACGTGCAGATTGACACACTTCTCTTCAAATTGGACTCTGAAAGAAAAAATTTAAAAAAAAGCATGTTAAGAGTACGTCCTGAACATAAAAAAACAAGATATCATTCGTGTCATTCACATTCGCTAGCTCCACTCTGATTTAGATTGGGAGGTAAACCGAACTGGGTTCGTTCCAGTTTTGGCTGACTGGTTGGGTTGTTCGTAATGAGAAGAGTTAGTGGCTGGAAATCTTGGCCATAAATTAAGCGATATCTCTGTCCAAATCACCCTCAAGGATTCATCCATCCATCCATTCGGGTGCGCTCGGTCGGCGGCTGTTTCCTCCACCCTCTTAAAATTCAAAACAAATTCCGGCTCCCAATCCGCGTTACTAATGGACGCGGTCTTCGTTCTTAACTACGTACGTACATGGTCCATTCACGTCCTCAGTTAAGTCTCGGCTCGGTCTCGTCTTAGTCGTTGTAGTACACCATATCTAATACAAATGGGATGCATTTGGCATACAATCCATTACGAAGAGTGAGAGAGAGAGAGAGAGAGAGGGAGGAGAGTCAGATAGCTAGAGGATGCAGGAGGATACATATTTGACGAGCTGTTTACAATTCAATATTTGAGATTTCCACAATTTGAGAGGGCTTCCCATTCCTTTTATGGATTCCGGGTCGCCTCTGGCCAAAATATCACTCGCACAGATACTTTATACTTCGTAGAACTGGAATGAAAGAGAGAGAGAGAGATAGGGAACTTTGTCCATCTTTGGATCGAGTCCATTCCGAGCTGAAATTGGAAATCTAATTGGATATTAAATTGAATAAGCCTTGTCAGATGCACGCAGTCATACTAGTAAATATCTCATCTCATCGGCTATTTTTTGCTCTAAAAGGAATGCTTAATGCTCAAATCCCCAATCTCTTACTCCCTCAAGACATTTGTGAGACCCTTTCGAAACACTCACATTAGGAACCATGAAATTGGGAAAAAGGATCAAGACGGAATTTTTAAAACGAAATTGCAAACCCTGGAAACCTTCAATTATTTTGAGCCCATATACAAAATAACGATCAATCAAAATTGCAAAACCAATCAACACTAAACAACTAATTCATCTCCCTCATTTGAAGTGGATGTATATCTTTATGGAGCCATATAACAAGGGATAAGTCAGATCTTTGACTATGGGCCCTAAAAATAGTTTCGATTTGTTAGTGTCTAGAACCTGATTTGCATTTCTGATTCCGCAAAGTCCTGATCAAGCCAAGCCAGAGCTATTAGCTTACAAAGTAGACTCAAACCTCAAATAGCTAAGCTCCAATCCATAAAATCTCTGTTGCCTGGACATTCGTCCTCATTTTAACAATTCCACCTCTGATCAAGTTTGTAATTCATCCTGCCATGTCGTAGTCCTCCCTCGCAACCGACTCACTCGCTTGAGTGCGCCAATCTGGGAGAATTCTGAATTTGAGACTTCAATTTCTGCTTGGAGAGTTCAATTTTCTGGACCAGTTCACTTTCGAGCTGCATCGCCAACAGCAACCAACCATTCAATGGGTTTGGAGTTGGCTAGAAGAGAGGACCAATTTGAGAGCATGTTGGACGACCAGAGTCGGAAATAAGTAACATGTCGACCCCTTTTTGGCTCTTCACACGAACTGCAAGTGGAGGAGGAGAAGGTGGAAAAAATGAAAATCCATTCGGGGATACGTTTATAGGGTATGAAATGAACTTTCCCTCTCTCGCTTTTTAGTTACAACTCACGAGGAAATGTGTGTGAATGAACCCGTTCTTTGGACAGATTGGGGAATGGAAGTTGTTATAAGGCGGCAGTTTGGCATAACGAAGTCATTGGGAGCACTAAATTGATCGAATGGAATGACTTGATGAATGCCAGCAAAACCACAATCCAATCCTCGAAGGAGCCTCTGCAATCAATTTATGGCAGCCAAATTTTCTGGATGATCCTATCTTGATCACGCACTTCACAAATCCACTCAATTTTAGATTGAAAGCCTCTCAATTCGAGACCGCAAAAAGCAAACAATGCCTTCATCATTGGGGCAGATAGATATGAATCAGAATTCTCCATCCAATCTATTCTTATCGCTCATGAGAAGAGATGGAATGCAAAAAAGGAACCCGTGTGTACCAAGTTGCCTTCGCTCGCTTCAGTAAGCACGCTAGTAAACCAAGCCATCTAACCAACCAACCAACCATCTTCCCTCGAGCCAACCAGTCACTCTGTCTGTCAGCGAATGAGTATCTATCTACCAACTACGGTGAGCGAACCAGCGAGTGAATGTATTATTCTGTTTGTATTGCCATTTCGCATCCAACATTCTGAAAGGGACCCAAATTGAATAATTTTCAGATTCACAAAAGCTGCCCATTCCTGCAACCCCCGAGTTGAAATCATAGATGTGCAATCGTCCGTGGTTCAAGTTATAGAAAAGGGCCAAAATGGATCGTAGACATATCTATGAATGAAATGAGAGATCTGCTGGCTTGGATATTTGGAAATCTACATAAGCTAATCTCGAGAACTGGCATTTCTTTTTCTCTCATGCCAACCATTCAACCCCTCTAGGTGTTCTGTGTGCACATGTGAGTAAGAGGAATAAGAACGAAGAATGTGGAGCCTTTCCGTCGAGCTCAAATGTGTTATTATTGTAAGATTGGCCCTCCCGGGTGGAAAAACATCAATAAAGCCATTTCCATTGAATTCATTAACAATGAGCTATTCAAATAAGGAGCAGGAGCAAGGGGGAAAAGAAAAAAAGCGATGTCCACGACGACGAAGCCAATCTACATTACAAGTGAGCATGGAATGGTTCCGTTTCACGGATTCGAAGGTTCATACGCTCATATATTGATATGCTATGCTACCCTTCGAGAATACATACATCTATAAGCAAGGTATAGCCAGCCAGTTGAATAAGGACCAATCAAGCTTAATGTTGATTTTCAGCTCGAAAATGGGAAAAAGGGTCCCTATGGAATCAAAGCGCTATTATAAAGAGAATGAACGGCGGGAAAGAACAAAAAACTTTTTAATGGAAACCACATGTCCCATGAAATGTCATATCTCCAAATGTCACAATGCAATCCAATGAACGAACGGACTGCGAGAGAAAATGTTCTTCGTAATCGATTCACGAGGGAAATGGCATTATTTTAATTATAATAATCTAAACGAACTGTCGTGTGTGACATGTGACGATGCAGATCGACTAATTGGTGTTAATTCTACATATTCCAAATGCTTGTTTTGTGTATGAATAATTGTTGTATCTATGATGCTGTTACTGGGGAGGGGCACGGGGAATGCCCACAACTATCTAATATTAGTGATTGTAAAACAAAATACTACACAAATGTTGACTTTTGTGTAAGTAGGACAAATATTATTGTTAGTAGACTACCAATTATATTTAGATGATTGGCTTCGAATAAAATGAGGCCAAATTAACAATTATATTACGAAGGAAAATTTATGATTAAACTGATAAATAGACCATGGTAAGTAGTTGAAAAAAGCAATCCAGATTGGGGAATATAAAAAATGGCAAAATCTGTATTAACGATCGAAATGGCTGACACACTTGTTTGCAAAAGCTTTTGGGGTCGAAATAATTTAGCTAATTATTTTGGTCCAAAATACTTGGGTTTCATTAATATCTCAAGAACTTTTTAAGGACTAAAAGACAGTTGGACTTTTTTGATTTAAATCCCCACAAATGCGAAAAAACGAAGACAAGTTTAGCACCCATGAAGTGTTTTTGGTCAATACAACAAAGCAACTAAAAGGAGTAAAATGTTTGCAAACTCTTTTTATACTAAGTAATTGATTGTCTCTTAGGACTGCAATCGCCCATTTTCATTAAATTTGCACGATGTCAAAACTCCAGATCTTTCCACTAGAACATGCACCTACTTTTTTTGCCACACCGACTATCGTCCATAATTTTGCAGGAATAAAATGGTGCCGTTAAAAAGTTGAGATATAGTGCCAATCGAGGGTTCCAAACGAAACCAAACGTTCAAGTAATTGCTTTTAACATTACTTCAAGTGTTGGGAATCCATCATCCTCTTTATTATCAAATCCTGGGGATTGCAAAATGTGTTATGTTGGTGTTTTTGCTCTTCTCTCCCATTTTACACAATCGTACAATTTGCGCAATCATCGGAAATATCAAAGAATTTCTCCACTTTATATTTGGCCAATATTAGGCTGCAAATATCAGATTTTGTCAGAAAAGACCCCAGGTTGTCACATCACTCGATCCTGTTGTGTCAATAGATCCCTGCACTTTGACGCTCTTAATAAAAAGAGCACACACATCTGTATCAGAAACTTGAAGGGAGCAAAGTGACCGAACAAATATTGATCCCAATCAATACATACATACGACGTGTATAGAGTGTCTATGTAAGGACACGGAACCAAATGGGAAGGCTGTCAATGCCTTTGTTAAATGGGTTTTTGTAGGTTCTTCCAATGCATGAAAGTACGCTACTAGTATGAAGGTGTCATTCTTCGTAATCTTGTATTGGAAGCTCTTTGTGGATCGTATGCATTGGTGAATATCAGAGGTGGTGAATCAGCCTTGATCCAGGATAAAATGTAAGACGTTCGAATTGCTTCATGATCTGCAAAGATTTATTTTTGATGCGTGATATCGAGATCATGAAAGCAATGCACTTCCGAACGCCAGACACATTAACATTGATGGCAGATTGGGGATTAAAGTCTTGCTATCTAAGCAAGTATGTTTTTTCAAGGATCAACTTTTGTTACTAAGGATTGAACCTAGGTCCCGTTCAGATCATTCAGGATTTCCCCCATGCACAAATCGAGTCTGAAGCCCAAACTCTGATGGAAACGAATGACGGCAATATTCTGCAATTGACAGCCTTTGGCATTGCCCTTCCTAATCTCATTGATGGATATGATGAGACTTCCATTCACGATGGAAATCCCCATATTTCCAATTTTGGGACGTCGTTCATTTGGATCTTTCATGCTCGGAGAAACGGACAAGTTGTCGATCAAAACAACCACAGACCATTATGCCTTAATAGACTTGAGTGGTAAGTAGGCGAATCTTGCTTCTTGGAAATCGGTTTCCTGTTCAACAAGACACTCACCTACATAGTAGATGCATCGATCCAGTTCATAGTAGACGGACTTTGACTCAATACGCTTGTCAGAAGTGACAGTAAACAAACGTCATCTTGCCAGAAAATAGAACTACTAGTAGTAATCACAGTACTCTATGGTGTAAGAAAGGACGGCCAGTAATTGTGCATACATTAGCAGTAATGTATTGTCAAGTCAACAACAGAGCCGTGACGCCTGTGCATTACTTTAATTAAGATCGAGATTTGGGAAAAATAAACACGGCCAGGATCATCACTTTGCATTGTCAATTTCCAGGACTTGACGAAACCAAACCAACGTACACAAACACCAAAACTCTTGCTAGTCATGCCATCAGCACATGTATGCAGATTCTGGAATTTCCATTCAGTGAGTGGTGACACTGTGCTAAATTTTGGACCGCAGAAAAGCACATCAGTGGACTTGGACCTCAAGATGAGAGAATGTACGATGGCCAAGCAGTCCTAATTGGATAATTGAGAGTGACCTCCAAGTAAATTAGAAAAGTGCTGATGTCATTGGCTTAATTGATTTCAACACAATCTTCATGTCAAATTAGCAAAGTCGACACATTTCGAGTCGCTGATCTGGCTTTGAGGATTCGGATCGGCATGTCTTTACTCATTGCATTCGTTTTCGTTGTCCATATACTTGCATTGAGGCCGACCATGTTCTATACCGTACATATTGTGTTGTATCTGTTCTGCTAATCCATTCAATATGGATGAGACTATGGAAATGACACCGAGCAAACAAAGCCGGGATAACCGAGAAGCCCGAGGATTTATCTCTCTCAAATGTAACTACAAGCATGGGAAAGAACTGCAGATCGAAATTATGCACGCCTCACTGTTCAAGTTTGTCAATTGCCTCGTTTTTTTTCATACGCAGAACATCATTCAATTGATGACTAAAACTCACTTCCTGGACCAAAGCTTCGGGTTTTTATTTTGCAGTTGGCATGTACGATGTACCAATGTTTGAGAAGGGCACGGATGAGAGGATCATTTGAGGTGTCTACAATAAATCAAGAACGTCGCAGCACTTTAATGGATTTCATTTTCTCTCTAGATTTATATAGACAAGTTCGAAATCTTTTCCGCTTTTAATCTGAACCCGATTGCTTTGGCTGCTCGAGGAAAAAACCTCTTTCCTCCCCTCGACATAAAAATTTATGATTCCCTCCTCACATTGGATCCATTCTCCGGTTGGTGTGAGTAGGATCTGAAATAGACTTTAATGAACTTGGAGCAGGCAATCTGGCACTTTTTTGATATGAAAAGCCATTCAACCTGTTATCATCTCATCTCGAAGCACTACGGACAATCTCGTTGATGCCAAACATTTCCATTGGCGACTTCCAAAGCTCCGCTTCCACGAAACGAGCATTGTGTGTGGATTGAAGGCACTCCCAAGCACGGATGAAATAGAGGGAATTGTTATTTACTCCAGGCAGATTAGGATCACTCCCAAATGGGACGCAATGAATGGCCGTGCAATTTCCCTCGACACATTTTGGACATTAAACACATTCCGCTTCCAAAACACACTCCCAGTACGTACTCACTACAGCCGCCATAAGTTCGAGAGCTCTGTTCACTCTCATCATGTACAACATTGGTTGGACAATGTGATATCAATCTGGCTAGAGGCTGTCCCTGAATTCGGCGTTTGAGGTGATGGTATTTCCATTATGATCCGTAACCACAGGAAAAAAAAAATCCTCCTCATCACGATCCCTCTGAGGCAAATTCCACTCGGTCATTTCGGAGATAATCTTCGGATGAACCTTGGACAGGTTGGGTGCTCCATAAAACTTGAACAACTTGTACCGGGTCTTTCACCATTACTCGGTAAGATGGCACTCGAGGAGATTACTCGCTCAGAGAAGAGCTGCTCGAGGATCAATTTCTTGGACAATTCCGAGCCACCCATCCATTATTTAATCAAGTCGTTGGTTGGTCTTCTTGGACGTAAACCTCATCCCATCAACATCATCCAAGTTATCGTTATCTTAGAATGAATGTATTGGAGTATACCGTATGCGTGTTTGTTGCCAACTTTGATAAAAGTGGAATGACCCGACCAAAACTCGTATCTACTTTTTTTTGTGTAGTACCTTGGAATCTATCTTGCAAGAGGAATTCTCGCAACTCACGGATGATCGAATGAAAGATCTCCAAGAGGGGCTTTTCAAGCGGCTGAATTGAGGGAAAAAGATAAGGAGCCAACCGCCGAGAATCGGGCTTCACAATACCTCGAATTGGCTGGCATTTAATGGTTTGGAATAAACAACGGGGATCCCATGCCATTGTACGTGGATTCCGTTGTTGTATGTACATCCAACATTCACTTCTCATCTCTTAGAGAAGGCAAGAAAAAGAAAGAAAAAAAGAGGAGGAGTAAGCAAAACACAACCATTTCTTCATTTTATATCCCCCAGCATCTCCGCTTTTAGGACTGAATCTCTCATATGTGAAGAGCGCTCCTGGAAGAAGAGTGTAAAACTAAAACAGGAGACCGTGTGTGTGGAGGTCTACGTATGTAATGGAGAGAATGCAACGTTTCCTCGTCGCTATTTCTTTCATCCATCCCATGATGAGGCGGGTTTATTTGAACGGAGTGATAGAGATCGTTGAGCAAATATGTAATATCCGTTCCTCCATGGGAGTTTTCCCCCCTTTGGCTGCTTTTCGCTCTTTCTTTCCCTCTCAGTCACTCGGAAACGACGTACGTAGTATGTATTGCTAGAGCAGCAGCAAGCTCTTCTTGTTCTATTGATACTTGTATTAGACTCGGACCTAAAGCAATTTCTAGGACAATGGGTGGCCAAATGAAAAATAGCGGGGGAAGGAGGAGAACGAGAAGGAGACGAGTCCATTCACCAAATTCCTCGATTACCAATGAAAAATTCGATCAGCAGCGTTTTTACCGAGGTGTGAACATTTCGATCTCTTTCACGCGAACCAAAACACACATTCGTTCGACTTCAAACTAAAAGAGTTTTAATGAGAAAAACTTGATTATGTATTCCATTCCGAATTGGTTAGAGAGAGACGATGTGTCACTCATCAATTCAATCTGGAAATGTGTGTGGAATTGCCTTTGGTTTGAGAGTCGGTCGAGCTCCCAAAGTTTCGGTCTGAATCATCCCAGTCAAGCGAAGAGTTGTTGTTTCATTTTTTGAAAGTTCCAATTAGCCGTGAAGCCATTAGCGCTCAAAGTATTTACAAATTAATTCGCTTCATCGCCAGTCAGTCAGCCCTGGATTTGCATGCTTTGACAAAATAGCCACACAACTACTAGCTAACAGCGACTTAAATCAGCTTCCCAGTTCCAATGGCTCCTTCAACCCGGTCATAAATTCTCTTAACGAGTTAATTCACGATTAGTTCAACCCAGCATTTACAGTCCTGCATGCCGGCAAGTACACGGATTTCAAGTTTGCTTCAGGTTTAGGGGGTCTTTCGAGTTTCGGGAGTGAGCGTAATGACATATGAAATATTCTAATGAAGTTACGGTTAATTTATTGTGCCAGTTTGTTTTGGATATCCAGCTGGTCATTACGACTTTAAGCTCGCGATGATGATGACGACCTGAGCTCGTAAATTGCCTTCCACAATCATTGAAGGCTTTAAATCAAATCACGAAGCGTTATTTT
The DNA here is from genome assembly GCA_010645155.1 of Tigriopus japonicus. Lineage (NCBI taxonomy): Eukaryota > Metazoa > Arthropoda > Copepoda > Harpacticoida > Harpacticidae > Tigriopus > Tigriopus japonicus. The sequence continues at coordinate 4,047,981 of CM021317.1, read as the reverse complement.
GCGCTCAACCTTTCAGAGGCGATTAAACTTTTTGATAGAGGTGCCATAGAAGCCTAGCAAGTACGTAGAGAATGAGGTTACAAAAGCTAGATTGGAAAACCATTTTGGGAGATCGCCCAGAACGGACAGGGTGTGGTCAATCGCAGATAACAAAAAGATAACTCGCCAACCTCTTTCAAGTCCAAGCCCAGATTCATTAATCATACCAACAGAGGTGAAAGAATCAAATGCAAATTTTTCTTCTCCTCTGAAAACGACAGGCATTCAGAGTTTGTCAAACGGAACAACGTTCAAGGATCGTTTCACGATTTGTCACTAGAGAATAAAACCGCTGTGTTCGCATTATGTCTATTTTAATAATAAATACAACAACCGGATTTGTTTCTACAGCAATGAGTGCCAAATGATATTTGGGAGAGAAGACTTTAGAGTTGCAAACAAGTTCGGATCGATTAAGTTTCGACCAATTCAAAAAGGGGCTTCAAATTGGAAAATTATGGTAATTGGCCCAATCGCGCACTCAGCAGCAAGCCACAACCACCATACTACGTAGTTCCTTACTACACTACTCGACGAACTTTAATCTCACACTACTCGAGGGACTTGTTCTTCGTCTTTTTTCCCCTCGTCTTCCAATTGAATAGAGTGCAATTTCGAACCATTTGAATTGATCAAAGTGCATTCATTATAGTTGAAGAGTTCAATTATCATCAAAGAGAAAAAAAGAGCCTTTCAGAGCCGAGATAAACATCGCTCGAGGAGATGAGGCCACCTAAACGCCCTTTGTCTCCTGTCGCTCTGCGTTGCGTTCTTGATAAGAGTTTCCTAACGAGGATTGAAAACGAAACTGCATCACAAATATTGGACTCTGGTTGGTTGGACTTGTATTCATTGGAGACCAGCAAACGGAGCAGTCCTAACAAGACTTAGAGAAGGCACTGTAGGGAAAAACCTGCCGTTTTCTTGGACCTTTGTCGGCATGAGTTCGAGTCGGAACCGAGCTTTGGAGATCTGTCAGTGCGTTTTAAATGAAGACCGAACTCAAGAGGCCAAATGGACGGCTTTTTGCTACAGTAATTAATTGAATTAATTATGGAGAATGATTAACATGCAAAGTGACTTTTTTTCCTCCGACTCGTCGACCAGAACCCACGCTGACTCGGTAATGAGAGCCATTTTAAAATCATATACTTCGTGCTGTTCACTTAAACGTTTTCTAATGAGAGACGGCTGTTCAATTTCAATTCGAATCCGGAGCCAATATGGTTGGTCATTAATCAAACTTCAAAAGGGGCAGTAACAACTTCTTTTTCCCATTTTTTTCTAGATTGACCTTGATTGCCATTTTTCTTGCTCTTCCGACCATCTAATCCGAGTCGAGCGCTGTTTGTAACAAGCGAAAAAGTCCCTCCTCCTGTTGCAGTTGAATGGAATGGCAATGTCATGAGTCAGGAAGAGTCCAATTTGAAAGCGGTCTAATTAGAACGAAGAGAGAAGACCCTCTCTCTAATTGGAGGTGGGGAGAAAGAAAAAAAAGAGTCTTCGGGACCAGCTTCTTGAGGAAGTGATTGTGGGTTTTCCTTCTCTTTTCCACTCCACACCACAGTCCCGAAAAGTCGTGAGATAATGAGAAAATGATGCCACAAAATGTCGAAGGGAAACGCCAAAAACACCCACCCGACTTCATCTAGCGCCAATCTCGTCGAGAATGTACCACTTAAAGTAGGTAATCGGAACGGGTTCTGTGCTTGGAAGGAAGCAAATTCATCGTTCTACACGGTATTTTCACCCACGACTGAAATAGGCCTTTTTTTCGTTGCCCTCAAAGCACGTGGTTTTGGCCTCAATTGGTCTCATTCAAGCTGAGCTTTACTCAATCCCAGCCAGAGCCATTTTCTCAAGAAACTAGTTCAGCTCGATAAACCTATATTTGTGCCTGGGATGTGGAAATATAGGATAACTCTGTCTGCTAGACTAATCCCAGGAAGGTTTGTTTTACACTAATGAGCTCTTAGGGCGAACAAGAGGCTTGCCTTGTGGAAAAGTGAGCAAACATTTGGTGCTTTAAGCACAGCCAAGTCTCACGTGTGTACGCACAAGAGTTCCATTCCACATCCAAGCTCACTCACAAGCCCTTTTGGACCCTTTTGTTGGAAGCGACTGACTACTGTACTAGTTGGGCTCAAGGCGAGCTCGAGAAAAAGAGATAATTAGCCAAAGTTTTTACCCCTTCGGAAGCAAAAGCTAGTGAGTGAGTAAGCGACCAACAACCACCTAGAGCCCCGGAGATTAGAATTTAATTAAAAATGGAGATTGGCCGCCTCTAGAAAACAGCATTCAAACAAAAATTAGTTTCAAACTTGCTCCTGGCTCCCACAATCAACAATACGACAGCACCACTCAAGAAGGCGATTCGATTCTGCCTTCTCTACTATGTATGTTGTGTGTATGTAGTATCTCAACGACAACCATCGCTGGAGACTAATCAACGTCATCTCGAGATACAAACGACGATGTTTAATTGCAAAGGGCTCGTTTTCCCGGAACAACTCATTCGAGATCTCGCTCGACCACAAAGTTCCATCCATTCATCTCTTTGGCTCGGGGAAAAAAGAGCCTCCACGTGTGGTACAGAAACCTGAAACACCCCATGATCGAATGGATCAATTATGGTTCACTTCTTTTTCTTCTCGATGGTTTTGGCTAACGAACGAACCTGGATCTCCAGCGAGACAGGAGTCGCCAGCTTCTTGAGTTCCACCATTCTTTTCCCAATGAACCACAGCCGCGTTGAAGCCGGAAATGAACTAATTTGAGGCTAGAATAATATTATTACTATTGCCTGCACGTACAAGAGTACAATACCGACCGACATTCGTAGGGCACGTAGTAGATAGCGGAGGGAGAAAATGACTTCAAGTGGATAATCTTTCACGTCTATGCTTAGTGGTTTGCTTCGTCTTCATGTTTCTCAGTGGAAAACTGGAGCCATTTTCACGTCCATTTCCAGTCGGTCTCTTGACTCTTATTAGAGCTGGTGGTTCTGGTGGTGATGGTAGAATAATAGACGAGTCGTCAAATGGTTCTTCGCGGCGCCGCCCTCATACTCTAATGGGAAATTACTTGGTAAATTGAACAATGGCTCCCTGGTTGTTGTCAAAAGAAAATGCGAATTTGGTGGTGGAAGTTCATAATTTCAATGCGTCTAATTACGGTCTCACGCCCTGGTTGGAAAACTGGTTGACGAAGTCAGTTACACATGGACTAGTTTGGCTCTTGGTAACAACGTTCTGTCAAATCACAGACATAGGACAAGAGATTTCGTTTTGTTCGGAAATTGTAACAGTTGTTTTCCACATCATCCCATGGTTTTGGAATGGATGCGTCATCTGATATTCCTTGTTTTGTTCAAGGTCGAGGATGTTGGTTTAGAAGTCCATGCGTGCTTGGGCTTAAAAGCTTACCTTTTGACGGGCATAACCTCTGCGTTTTGTTAGTGACTAATTAAATGAGGAAATTTGGTGTTTCGGAGTGCTATTTTGCAATTATACAGGAACTAATCCCGCGTTTTCAGCAAATCCAGAAGGGTTGTACAAGAAGGTTGGCTTCGTGTTTTTTTTGCCAGCGAACTCAAACAGAACATGCAAGAATTTCTTGAGTCACTCAAAATGTTAATCTAGAGAATGAAATAAAAAGAAAATTACCAGCCAACCAAAAGAACCGAGCCATTAGAATTAGAAACCTGGATTAGTAGTTGGCCTCGGGAAAAATGACTCACAAAAATTACCCTTTGCTCCGTTTGCAACAAAGTCTACGTTTCACAAAATGAACGAAAACGAACCTCTTCAATGATATCATTTAACTTGTCTCTACAAACTGTCTGAGAATGAACCTTGTTCATCGAACATTTTGACGACTAGTTTCAAAATGTTCAATTACCAAATTGAAATTGATTCTTGATGCAAAATACAACCACTTTTCCATTGGTAAACCATAGAATTCGGATGGGAAATGTTGCGGTTGGAAATAATTTCATTCCTCTATTCTGAATCATCTTTCCGTGACGTTTTTAAGGATTTCAATCCCCTAAAATACATCTTGAAAGATTAAAAAAAAATTCCAATTTCCGAGGAATCACAAATAGAGCCAGATGTGGCCAACCAAAGAGCCATGAATTCACAAAATAAAGATGCTAGTTTGGCTCGAAAACGGCAAATGTATTCGAAAGTACGCATCTCCGTCCGTACTGGTACTAGTAGAATCGTTTGTGAAAATTCATCATGAGACAGCAGAAATTCCGTGGACTGAGCGGACTTTTTGGCATTCTGTGGGGCTCCTCTGATGTTGATGATAATGATAATGGTGATGATGGCCAAGGTGGATTTCCATATGAGGCTCTTAATGAGGGTTTGATTGGCCACATTCTGCCATTTTGTTGGGAAAAGTCGGTGTTTGATCGACGAAGCCAAATAGGCAATATTACTCAAGTACGAAGAGCTATCAGTAAACCCGTGGTACGTTAGTTAGTATGGATGGTCGGTTGGTTGAATGGCTGTGTCCTCGCTTAATTCTTTGGCAACTAATGGCTTTATCTTATCGCTCTAATGGTTCTTTACGCTCATAATCTCTCATCTAAATTGTCATCTTGGATCATTTAAATCCTACTCAGTTCCCAGTTCGAAATGAGCCGTCGTCACTGAGAAAAAATATGGCCGTGCACATTGCTGCTAAAATGGATGCCTTCACACGCAACATCCATCACCTTAATTTATCGTCCAAAGACGTACTTTTTTTAATTCCGTCTGATCCTTTCAAAAACCATTCATTTACTCGGGGAAATGCCGGTGTTGGATAGATGTGGGTTTTCAAGGCATCAAAGAAAGAAACCACTCGACGGAAAAAAACAGCATTGCATTGCATTGGCTGCGGTGTCGACGACGTTCATGGCTGTTTATTTCTTCCCCTCCATTAGACAAACATTATTCGCCTCCCAAAACCCATCACGATCCCTTGAGTAACGAAACATCTGTGGAGGCATGGGATCATAATAGCATTGCAGTGCCATACTCGACCATCAAACGTTCGCAAGAATACCCTTTCACAGAACTAGCTTGAGTGGAAAACAACATCCCTCGTTTTATTTCATTTGGAACACTCCAAGGAGGGGATTTGAAGAATGATCCAAGCCAATCACGTGTGTTTGACCAGATGGTTCTGCAGGCTCTAGCTGGGGTTCAATCTACCTAAAAGGTAGATGGATGGATTGCCTTGTAGCAAGTGTTCAAGTCTGGACGGATCATCAATTGTCAAAGCCTCCCCGATGCATAACTGGTTTGACACATGACATGGCTTTTACACGTCCCAGGAACCACCTACAGTACAGCATCAAACGACGACCACCTCGTTTCTCGTTTCTGTCGACTCTCGGCAATTGAACGCAATGAATTCAGCCAAACTGACTTGCTCGTTCTCTGCGTGTTTTCTCTGCCTATTCATCTTGATTGCGACGGAAAAAGGGCTTTACCGAATCCCATTAGCTGAATGGTGGTGGTGGAAGTCGTCGATGGTCGTCTCGACCCAATCCCACGAGTTCCTTTTAAAAATGGAGAAGATCTATGGCCAAAGAAGGGCCAGAGTGAACGAGATCTGTCGGAAATATGCCGAGACGTTTTCTTGGAATCTCACGGATCAAGTGCTGGCCCAGACCTTATGGTATTCCACAGAGCACCGCCTGGCTTATTGTCCCGTGAATAAGGTAACAATTATCAACGAAATTCCCTATAAAGGAGAACTTAGCCACTTTTTTTTGCTTCAAACCTAGGCTGCAAGTACTACCATGGTCCAGTTTCTGAGTTCCATAACGCCAAACTTGTCCGTGGCATTGATCAAAAGCTCGGACGGTTTGCGACCTTTGCTCCGGAAATATCATAAACAGACTCTTTCTCAAGTGCAAAATGTGTTGTCATATCTCAAAGACCACCAAGTGTTGAAGGTGATGTTTGTTCGAAATCCATTCACCAGGTATGTTCAGCTATTTGGGCAGATTCGATTTTATTTCAGAGCACGTCGTATCCGTCTTTTAACGCAGATTGATTTCAGCTTACGAATGTCGCATTAAAGATAACAATGGGCCTGAATTCCATCGGACAAGGGCAATCTTGAAATCGAAGGGTCTGTCCCTAACGTTTGACAATTTTATCCGCTACATTGTTGAGGATCAGTTTTCCAATTGCTCGGATTTGGCTTGCCTCAAAATGAATGTTCATTGGCGACCGGCTTTCTCGAAATGTCTCGTTTGCGATGTGGATTACGACGTGATCGGGACTGTGGAAACTTATGAGGACGATATGCGTTACATTTTGACCAAAACCAATACCAGTCACCTGTTTCCACTGGATTCTCATTTCCATCGGGGATCTTATCGTGGAACGTCGGGCACGTCAGATTTGATCTTCGAGTACTTTGGTGCCCTGCCGAATCGACTTCTCGGAAGCATTTACACCCTGTACAAGATCGATTTTGAAATGTTCAATTATCGATTCGATCCTCGACTCCCTTTATAAGTGCCGATATGGGAACAGGACAAAAAGAACAAAAATTAGTATCATCATCATTATTATTATTATTACCTTCTTCATCTTCGTCGTCGTCGTCTTTGTCGTCTCCTGTCCTTATTTCCGACAATTTTCGCTCGACTACTTTTGGGTGCCCTTATGGAAGCCGTAATGAGCCCCAATCATCATCCCCTAATCTGGGTACTTTCCAAATCCAAAAAGCTTTTTCCCCGACTCGAAAGCGGCACTTTTCTCCATTATCTCTTTGAAACACTCAGGAAGTAAAAGCAATTTCCCACTTGGACCTGCTGGCTAGCCAGCCAACTAATGCTACATACATACTAGAACATGGAGGCTGCCTAACGTGATACTAGTTTACTCACGTAACAGGGCTTTCAAAAACTTGTACTTTTCCTTCGTCCTGAAATGACCCTGCCATTTTCGGGGTCGTGGAACTAGTTTCGAAATATGTACAGCTATGCAAAATATGACCGTATGTTATTCCTCTCTCCAAGGAGACGGTCCTAAAGAACTGCAGTGGCTTTACTGAAGGATAATGCTTTATGGGACATCCTGTGGTTGGAACTTGGGACGATGAGACCGGCTTACGCTCGATTTAAGCGGCCATTCTTCCGCAATGAGCTGATAAGGATGAAGTCCATTGTTCTGCTGCAGTCACTACTATGCTATGCTATGCTGCAATATGCGATACATGTAGTCAAAGTACGCATGTATGGAACTCCAATGAGGATCCGTCTCGGGTTTTGGGGGAACAATCTGATATTCAGGTTCACGTAAGCACATCCATCCACTAGGATATTCATTGACACGTTCCCAAGACTTGGATAAGGTCACCCAAAGTGCTTTCATTGATCATTCCACACTACCAAGAGATGTCCGCGACTAAAATGGATGACATTCATCTTCCGGTAATCACCTTCCCCTGAAGAGCCCCCCTTCAATAAAAGAATGGCAGGAATTGTTCGTGTTGTCGCTACATGTTATTATCAAAGAGCCGGTTTTCTTTTTTTCCGGATTCATGACATGATGACGAACCATTTCCATTTTGAAGTGGTCTACCTTGTTTTTGCATGTTTGTCGACCGTACCGAAAACATGCATCGTTCTCTCTCAGCTCCTCTTGTCCGATTAAAAAAAAACGAGTCTCCCTTCAGCGAGTCCAAATGCTCAAGGGTTCTTCACTGGCACATTACTCGTGCTTTATAAAAATGACTTGTCGAGTTGGACAGGATCAGGGGATTGCAGATGACCCATAACTAATGGAACTCCACTCAACCATTAGTCTTGTGCATGAGTAATTCTGTACGGTGGAAGAAAATACCCTGTGCTACAAGACAGACACCGACCGACCAACTAACCGCTCTTGGCTCCTCTGGAAAAGTGTTTTCAACTTCTTTGAGTTGACACACACATGCTATCCTTCTGTCAATAAGCGAGTTCGTTTCCAAAGAGTGTGAGAGAGAGAAGCCAAGGGACAGGATAGACACACAAAAGTGTTATGTTTCGATCTCTCATACGAGCTGAGTTTGTTCCTAGCAATCTCGAACGTGAGTAATGATGTTGTAGCCCCGGAATCATTACGTGACACTCTGATATCAAGTCGGCTCCATCACGGATTTGCAGCTGCCAAATTCTATCATTGCTTTTGATGATCTACCACGCACAGTCGGTTGGTCGGTTCTCTCTGGTGGTATCAACAACCACTGCCAGGAATCTGACGAAACCACTTAGGTTCTCATTGGTTGTAAGGTCCGTGGAAGAGGCAGGTGGATCCCCGATATCTCACCTCAGTGTCGTCAAAGGCTTCCTGAAGGCTTCAGTTGGTAGTGATGATGATCATGTTATATTCAGTCACATATCTCATAATGGAATCAATTCGCTTGATGGACTTCTAAGCGCCCAGGCACAATGCTAGATTCTGATGATGAGATCACGCCACGATTCACATTTCCACTAAAATCCCCTCAAGATCCCGGCCCACCGAGTCCATAGAAAGACAGCCTTTGAAGGATATCAAATTTCTAGGTTACGGAATATGAGGAGAAAGCTCGCGTTCTTTGGGTCCTCCTCATTTAGGTGACTATTGACAGTCTTGGCAAAAACTTTCTGAAGGGGCTTAATCAAGCATGAAGCTCATCAAAAATTTCGTGCTTTCAGAAATTTCCACTCGATCTGATGAGTTGCCGGGTTGCCAAAAGGAGTCGTTGCCATCCTCTAGCTATGATCAATAGAGATGGAATTTGTGCCACGACAACAACGACACACATCTAGTAAAGTAGTTGGCTGTAATGTGAGTGCACACACCCTGGAGTTGGCCCAGAATGTTTGGGTGATATGGCAATGTAGAAGTTCTCCTCGATGAATGTCAATGGCCGAGATAAGTGGAATCGCGGGCGTTTGGTTCGCTCGGAATTGACGATATTTTATATGCTTGAACGATTGCTTTTTCCCCTTTGGCATTCTATCTTGATGGATTGAGGAATTTTGGAGCAAGCCTCAATATATCTGATGGGGAGGTTTCATTCAACCCGGCAACGATATGAATAATCTCTCATCGTTCAATTGGTGCATGCATTATTATACAGAGCCAAAAGCAGAATTCGTATCTTTTTCTCTTTTATTTAGGAACAGGGTTTCTTCTCATAACGTTACTCTTCACGAGCACAATAACAATGAGCGAGTCTCAGTGTAGTTTGTACGTAGAGCACAATTTTTGATTAATTCTAGATCCATTTAAAGCCTCTTATTTTAATCTCGCCATTCTTTCAATCTCGAAATGGCGTGGTGCCATTGTGTGATACGAGAAAAAAAAATATAATAGTACCAAAGCCGCTTTGTCTCTTATCAATTTATTCAGTCCAATCCTCAGACCCGCATGACGCACGGCATGAACTTGAACCATTTCAGAGCACTGCCAAAATTCCACCCAACCAGTCGACATGCATGCTAATCTTTCTCATCACGACGACAATCTAAACGTTCCGGATATGCGCCCAATAAAGTCGGGGAAATTTCAGGTTTGAATTGAACTCAATTGGCTTTGACATGGATCTGCTGGAATTGAGGCAGTGAATCACGGAAGATAAATGGAATATCCAGGCGGCTCATGTACGAGATCTCTGCTATTAGAGATACCCGAGCCTGTTACCCAGAGAGCCAGCCATGTGAGCACGTACTGAATTACAGCTTCATGAAGCCCTTTTACTTCCATTTTGCCCGAGTGATAAAGCCTTAATTATGGCTCAACGTAATCTCATTTCAAAAGCTTGAGGGTTTTCATTGAGACGACCCCGTCCGTCCATTGGTGATGATCCAAAAAGCTTTTTATGCTCCACATGGAATCCTGGATATTATGATGGTGATGATGATTACAATCATCACCATGACGACGACGACCACGGCTTTTATGGTGAATATTTCTGTCATTTGCCAGAACTCGAATGATCTTGAGGGTGAAGAGCCATTCACAGTTTATGGTCCAACCAAAAGGGTTTGTAGCCATTCTTATCTCAGCCAAGGGGAGTCGAACCATTTCTTGAATATCCCCGTCTGATGGTTTGAATTCAAATTACACGAATTCGTCAACATGATGGTCATAAAATTGGCTCGAGGATGGGCCGTGGGTTGTTTCGACACACTAAAGGCACATCCACACACTCACATATGATACCCAACCAATGCTTGAAGATCCGAGAAAGAAAGATCTCGCCGGAGAGATATAATGGGCGATTAAACGAGACGTTATAATGGTCGAGGCACGACCAAACAATCCATCGAACTATTGCCAAACAAGGCCCACTCAATTCAAATCCGTCGAAGATGGCAATGAGGATCAAATTGGGGTGCTCATAAAAGAGCTAATTTTGGCAAATGATATCAACTCTCATTATGCATGAGCCAAAACACGAACGAACTAGTCAGCTGCTCTCTAGGCTTCATTTCATTCGAAGGGCCTGCCATTAAAGCCAGTTGAAGGAGACGAGTTGCTTTGGAAATGAGCTCGTTTTGCCAACTCGGAACGAGTATTTTATGGCAATTTCCCAAATTGCCTCGTCCTTAAGTACTATTTCATGTCGTTTACACAAGGTACTAGCTAGGCGTTGAAGTGCCTTCTGCCCAACCAATCTTTCTCTTTATGCTTGTATATCGTTTTGTCAACACACCCTTCCAAAAAGGAGCTTTGAAATGATGGCTCAACCCAAACGTTAGTTCAATTATGGAAGAGCCTGCCAAATGAGGATCAGGGACAACCGGTTCCGATTTTTCTGTTCGAATAAGGCCAGACCAGATCGGTCGGACTCCACTTTATTGTCGAAGAGGAAAATGATAACTCGAGAAGGAGACCCATAAAGATGTAAACATACTCATTAAGTTCGGCCTGTCCACGGCCAACCACGCCAATTGTTCGTTCTCGTCGACACTCCCCAGATTTTGTCCGATTCCAGTTGTCGTTCCAGGCTATGTAACAATCATCGGCTTATATATGTGTATTGTCATACATATGAAAGAGTAGAAGCAGGAACCCCTGAAAGGGGTGGACACGAACTCCGATTTTTGAAAAAATGGTATGAGGCCGAGGCTATATTTTGACACAATATCATTTAATCCTTATTAACGAGTAAAACTGTTGAACATGCATCTTGAAAGAATTCAGGTTAATTTTTTTGTTAATATTTATTGACTAATTGTTCTTCACCTTGATTTTAGAGGTCCCAGCACTCCTTTTACTCGTCTCATGAACTTTAAACATTCAGCTCTCCAAAGGATTTTAGTCTTCTTAACAATCAGGAAAATACATAGATGGAATCTTGCTTCACCCATTAGTCCAACTTCTGTGAAACAATGCTAAATAGAAGTATCTGTGGTTATATCTGGAGGGTTACCCCTCTTCCATCCTCTTCAACACCTCCACAAGGCAGGAACCATTTCCATGGGAAAATGGAGGAACAAGAATAGTCTCATTTTGTAACAAGATGGAGTCCAAGTTGGAGATGTTGTTAGTTGTAACTATTGAAGGGCACTTTTGACGGTTCTGGATCACATATTGGAACAAAGGCAATCACGACGTCCTTGTGACAATATAAGTGACAAACATGAGGATTGAATCCTGGATTGTGGATTTGATTGAAAATGTTTCAAGTCTTGGGGCTCAAGAAGGTCAGGACCACGCAGGACTGGGGCTAAGGGTCCTTCAGGACCAGAGGATCATGTCTTTTCATTGCAGGGAGAGGCTCTACGTGCTTGATAGGGTTTGATTGATCTTCTTAGTTCTTAGATCCCTTTGTCCAGGAATTAACAATCAAATTGAGTCAAAAAATCCACACAATTCAATCTTGGTGGGAGCATTTCATTCTCAAGACTTTGAGAGGGTCCATGTAATCCGGGTTAGACTGTCAGATCACCAATTTGGGCTGACTGAGTCAAAAGGCAAATCAAAATATTGAGCCCATCCATTGCTAGTGGCCACATCTGATATGTTTCGAAGTCATCTTAATTTGTTCTTCATTTGATCGAATTCTTGACACTGAGGACTTCTTCTTTCTTTGTTCCATGTGGACCTTCATGCGAACGCAGATTCCTCTTGGAAAGGAACCAAATTTACCCCAGAAACTCTCCTCCGGATCAAAACGGGGATTTTTATCACGCTCATCCATTAGACAACTAGAACAACCTAAGAATATCTTACCTGTCCTTGAATTATCCTGAACTAAAAGACACAACCATATAATAAAAGAAATTTGAGGATGGACCATCGTTTACAGAACAATCCCAAGGTGACACAACCTAAAACAAACTTGATTTCATACAAAGTTTGGCATGTGTTAGTTAAGTTCAGGATATCAGGATTAAGATAGGAGTTCATACATGGATGGGTTCAATTGTAAGTTCAAAGATATTAATAAGACGTTCAAATCGGATAATAGATAAGCTCGGAAAACCCCGCTATTTTGTTGTTGATAATTCAAGGAATGGTAAGATATTCTTAAGTTTTTCAAGTTTTGTAATGGATGAGCGTAAAGAAACTCCCCGTTTTGGTCCGTGGGAAAGTTTGTTCTTAATCCTTTTGCGCAAAAGAGGAATTTGGGCTCAGATTCCGGTCCATATTCGTTCTTTTTGCTGTAGTTAGGTCTATCACTTCCGAAGGTTGTAGCCGGTAACCTAGTCATCATCAGACTTCATTTGATCACTTTGATCGTCATCTTATAGAAAAGACACCTTGTGGGGGGTTCATTCGCACTCCATGATGTGGTCATTCATTCATTCACTATTTCATTCACTCGTTCTTGGCTGAACTTAATGTCTTCGAAACACCCACATCAGACTGATTTTGGGGCGTGGGGTTGACCTTTACCAAGGCCAGGACTTGGCTGGACCCGCTTGAAACACAGAAAACCCCGATTGGCGCACTATCTTTAGGACTCTTGGTCGATTTCCGTTTGATTTTCCACTCCCAACATGGCCGTTTGTACTTCTTGTTTACTTACGAACTCTCGGCCTCATCCGTGTGAGGTTGCGAGCTAGGAAATTCCGCTAGTTCGTATCCAGTATTTATACTATTATATAGGTTATCCCTGGTAGAAGTAAACGTCATCTTGGCCAAAATCTTAGTGTCTCTACATGAGGTCCAATCGAGAGTGAAAATGTATGTATTGAAAAAGCCTTTTTTCCCCCATGTTGTCCCGAGACGTCATTTTCAGTCCCCCAAAACGCTGTCAACTAATTTTGTGGTCGTTTGAAACCCGCTCTCAAGAGCTAATTCAACTGGAAAGTGCTGTCACTCGGTCGCTTTTTTTTAGTTTGAACTTCCATGAATTGGATTGAATCTCGTTTGAGTGGTCAAATGAGCAGCATTGGGTCTTCATTCACCCTCGTAGTCATGTCACAACTCGGTTCCTATTCATCATTCTTTGTTTGACCGATGCCCCTTCCACCAAATATTTGAAGCCAAGGAAGAGATCGCTCGTACAAGCTGACAGCTCCTTTAAACAAACTTGGCAATACCCGGCATCAAGATATCTGGCCCCTTTTGATCGAGTCAATGCCAGAGCCAAAAAAGTCATGAAAGAGCACCCAATCAAAATGACGCGCCGTGCATTTTCGGAACACCCTTTACTCACTCGTTTCTTTCTTGCATGTAGAATTTGCTTGCACTCTTCCCAATTTTCGGATCCGATGTAGTTCGCATTCAACGAGAGTGATCTTTCACACTTGGCTTCTTCAACTTTGGCCTGTCTCCATACACTACATACTCCGTTCCTACGTTCTTGGTAAAATGAGGGGCGCTTGAATGGATGGATGGAAGCATGGATGGATGGATGGATGGTGTGCTTTCGGGTCTTCGACTATTGCCGAGCGACTGGCAATGCATTTCAACAAATCTATGAGATTACTGTAATACCCGGGTTTTCCTTCTCCCCATTTCGTATTTCGCTGGCACATAATCTCCTACATCCGTGTCAAGCATGCGAAGAAGGAGAGGAAAAAATTGCTCTCACCATACAACACACATCATTACCGAGCTACTTCGATGCCTACGTACGTACTACAATGTGGGGTCCATATTCGAGGTTTCTTCGAACGCGGCCAATCCGGCCTCGCAATCAAGTCTGAATGGCCTCATTAAACTCAAATTCGAATTCTTTTTTGTCAATGACCCTTGAGTTGAAATTGCTCCAATTGGTCCACTTGGATGGGAGGCAATCGTCAAATTTTGGAAGGCCAAGAGCACACCCACACACACACATATTTTGGATGATTAAAGCTCAAATTCGATGAACGAGAAATTGATAACAACTCCTCTTCAAATATGCCATTATAAACCTCAATTTGGGAATCCAACGAGCTAAATGCACCCACATTTATTATTCGCTTTAACAGAGGGATGTCTCACAAAGTAGATGATAATTAACCAGAACATCGATCATGGTCCTCGTAGATATGCTACATTTGACGTGATTGAATGCAAATGTAGAAGTAGTAGTAGTAGAGGTGGTGGTAGCATAAATGTGGATTTGATTTATGCTCGATTCCAACACATGTTCTCGGGTTGGAAATGCAGTTTCGTTAGAAGAAAAAGAGCTTTGATAGATTTGGCTCAGCTCGGTTTTCAAAGGTCAGAGGCACTTTTGATCCAGTCACGGGTTAGCGATCATGCTAATAAAAAAGCATAAGCCGTCTCTGATGATAATAGAGGCGTAATTCTATCCCAACTCGGACGAACTCGAGCACCAAAGAAGGAAGGCTGGGCATGAAATTAAAGTGCTTGAAGTCCTCGACGGAGTCTCGTTCGTTCTCGCTCGAAAAATATCAAGATTACTATCTATTCAACAAACATGAAAGAGTTCTTTTGAAATGTTTTTGGAGCTCACTTCAATTGAGAACAAACCTCAGAAAATATGAATAGGACTCGTTAAAAGCAACACCAGCACCACTTCAAGAGATCAGACGATAACAACACAGTCAGACTAAGGTGCAAGTTTGGCGATGAAAACGGCCAAAGATTCGTCAAGTCTAGATAGTCACTCGCTTGGCTCAAAGACCGAGAGAGACACAGATATTACTATCATTCGTCTGGCCATGGGCTCATAAAAGCTGTCTCAAGTGGCTCAAAATCCGTCTTATTCCCAAAACATATCCTTCTCCTTTTCCTGTTAGATTAGGTCGATAAATTCTGTGAACGTAACGAAGCGATGCATTTGCTCCCAAAGGACGAAAACTAAATGAACTTTCGTGCTCCCAAATTCATCATGAATACCTAATAAGCCGACCACACCAAAGAACATACGTAATCCACATGCAAAATCTTAATTTTCACGGAAAGGCTACATATGACTAGGATCCATTTTAGATGACGAAATGTGTGTTTCGAACGGTTTTCATATTCTTTTGATTCTTCTTTGCCTTTAGCCCGCCAATTCTGACATTCACGCGAGTCACTTCATTTCCAGAAACTCGAAAGGTCCATTTGGGAACTAGGGACCCTTGGAAGAACGAGGGAAAGAGAGAAAGAAAGAAGAGTGGATGGAAGTACAAGAACAACAATGGTGGTGTCTTTCTCTCTTTCTGGGAGAAGAGATGTCGGTCTCTGATGAAAATTAATGGCGACACTCTTTTTGCTGCCACATACTAAGAGAGCAGTAGTGGGCACACAAGGTAGGTAGTACTCAGTTCAACAGCCAGACCACGTTGCATATACTACGCACACTCGCCGACAGACTCCCTTTGTGAGAGTATTTTTTGATGAAAATTACAAGAGATTTCCTTTCAACGCTCGGGACAAAGGAATAACGACATCAAAAGGGGTTTTCATACCTCTTTACGTCCAAAGCTTGCAATAATGAGATATTTCATTGTGGACCATGCTGGGATGGCGTGGACAATCGATCCACTGTTTGTCTCCCTACATACGGCATACTGAATAACACAGAACAAGTCCAAGACTATTCAGTTGATGCTGAGCGGGCAGACCAAGGCAATAGTAGTTTGATCCGTGACCCCTAGATGACTCAGGCTTTATTTTCTTGATTGACTCTGAGAATCAAACTTGGAAAGGATATTTGCATTACAAACAAGGTAGCGCTCTCTATGACGTTCCTTATGAAGCAATCAATTTTTAGAGTGTTGTTAGGTAATCCCTCCCAGAGGGCGTTTTAGGCGCCGTCAGAATTGAGATATCTGTAGTTTAAGTAATCTGTGCTACATACCCAAAGCTATGTCTGACGGAGAATGTGTTCGCTTGCATGTGTCAGCAATGGAACTCAAGCTTGTCCACTTGCAACTTGAATGTGCCTTGTCAATCAGGACAAGGAAACCCGAAGAAGGCTGGGAATTGAGATTGGAGAGCGGAAAAAGGACACGGAGGATAAATTCCAATCCATTGGACAGATGTTAAAAAAAGCGGAGCCCACAAATCGCGGACGGATAGATCCTCATCGGAGGAGGTTGGGTGCGTTTGCCAAAGTAATTTATCTTGATGAAATCTCTCCATATCAGTCATCGTAACTCATTAGGGAGAGAAGGTATTTTCGCCAAAAGAAGCTCAAACACCCGATCTCGGACAGGACAGGAAACGACGCAGTTCAAACACACCTTTGATCTTTGAGATAATCATCCCGAGCAAGAGTAGTAATTCCCACCAAAAAGGTAGCAAACCAAATGTAGACGCGGACGCCATTTCCAGTTCTAAAAAGTATTTTGGCTTATGATAACGCGAAAGTTCAGCAATTTCGTTTGTTTTCATACGTCATCCACGGGAATATTGCGACACGTTCATCAGGCTTTTGGTCCCAATGACTTCGGAATAGAAATATCTAGAGCAGAAGGGTGTTTTAACTAGCTTGGACATCATGTTGAAACGGTCACTCTTTTTTCTTGGAGGAAGCGAAGCGTGGAAAAAAAAATCGTGAACGAGCACTTTCAAGTTTAATTATCTGCTTGAGCTCGTTGACCATGCGATCTTTGGGCGTTTATG
>CM021317.1:4016620-4030838 GCA_010645155.1 Tigriopus japonicus | reverse complement strand
AGAGCAGAAGGGTGTTTTAACTAGCTTGGACATCATGTTGGAACGGTCACTCTTATTTCTTGGAGGAAGCGAAGCGTGGAAAAAAAATCGTGAACGAGCACTTTCAAGTTTAATTATCTGCTTGAGCTCGTTGACCATGCGATCTTTGGGCGTTTATGGGGATGCTATTGCTCATAGGCAAGTTAGATCCCGGGTATGAATGTCTCACACCCAAGTGAGGACTTTATGGTTGGTCTTTTCTTTTCAAAATTTGTTTATCACAAAAGATCAAGTTCGCCCTTAAACCTTAAAACCCCGGCTAATCCATTGTAATACACCCGGGGCTTTGACGGCAACTCTGTCCAATATTCTCGCTCAAGATAATTGATCCTTTCAAATCTGTCTGAAACCTTGTCCTATTCAGGTCCTGAGAATATCATAAAGCCTGTCTAAATTAACAGCCACCGAGAAAACACGCATCAGTCTCACATTTGGTATTAATACTTCTACAAATTGAACAACTCGACCGAGTCAGATGCCATCTTTTTTTTCCTCCTCGTCCTACAAAATATGTCCACTTGCAAATATTCAAGGGTGGCACTATCAGATCGAGACGAATCAGATGATCAGAAGTGAAGAATCCAAGATCAGGGACACTCTCACTCGAGCTGAGTGAGCAAATATCTTCTACCTTGGTCTAGTGAAAAGCGGAGAGGAGATGTCTGCTGACAAAGACTCATTGTTTTGTTATTGTCTTTCATTGTCGTCTTTAAATATCGTGGGAAATCTATTCAAACAGGTGCGAGGATGGGAGGATCTCCTAAGTCCACCATCGAAGCTTACAAGTCCGACCATGAGAGCAAAAGCAGGATGTAGTCCATACCCTACAGTAGTACAGTTCACTCACCCAACCCTCTCAGTTGTTTCTAGATGAACATAAGCGTGTGCATGGGGTTTAATTGGAGGTCCCTTTGTTCCAGATCAGATTGGATTGTTTGTGGCGTAAATCCTAGAAAAGAAGAGTCAGGCCAGAAGAGTTGCTCACTGGTACACGTTGAATCTCTGAATCTCTGTCAAAGATCATTGTTTGTCGCCATCATAAAACTTACGAACTGAGCTCGAGCTTTGTCCAAGATGCACTTCTTCTTCTTCGTCTTCTTTGCTGTGCAAATTGCCCCTAATCCACCTCCTCATCCAACTTAATCCTACCTTTGATTTAGATCAGGGCCACTAATCCCATCTGAAAACATCGGCTTCGGATTTGGGATGGTGCCTTCGTCAAAAACCCGGTTTTCCTATCGCTCCCTGGACATCTGAAAATGGCAAATGGCAAGGTGACGTTTGAGAGCCATCCATTTCCAGTCAATGTGTTTTCTATTCCTGCCATTGGAATTTATGACGTATCGATTTTCAGTTTCTCAATTACCAATGACGGGTGTTTCTTTCTTGATCCAAATTGGACCCAACCCCATCATAAATGCACACAATTCCGAAGAATGAGTCTCTATTTCCTAATGAAGGATTGACGGAGTATTTGCTGGAACTAGATTCATTTCCAGCATCCACTTCAATTTCCCTAATTGAAATTGGATCCGAAAAAAGCGCCGAAGGAAAAGGAGAGGAAATGCCAGTTCTAATTTAGTACTCCATGGAATTGGCGGTCCAATTAAAATGATTGCCAAATCTATCCAGCATTCTTCTGGGCGGCAATTGTTGTTGAGAATCCATCAAATTCGTGACAATTCGATTGGTCGCCGTGATCAAATATTGGCAGCGCCGAAATCCAGTTATTTCTTGATCCTGACAGAGACATGATACCTCTAGCAGGTATTTTCGATCGCAAGACGAAAACACTTCAATTCAATCGGATTCTGAGACATGGTGTGGTACCCTCTTGAGACAACACTCCCACTTCTCGCTTTTCAATGAAAGTTGATTGACGCGGACAAGGATTTTAATTTCTTTGCCACAAGAAAGAAGAGCCCGATGGGATTAACTTAGAGGGGAGTGATGCAGGGTGGTCGGAAACCAATTACTCTCGAGAAAAATAAAAGTTAATTTTCTTTGACAAGGGGAATCTCTCAAGTCGTCGTTTTCGTGGTCTTTTTTAAAGGTGGAGGGAGACGAGAGATCTGAGTCGTTGATGATGTTGATGGTGATGGGAGCTGCTTTTGTGGTTCGGTATTCGTTCTGTCTGGAGAGGAATCTGAGGCTATCTATTTACGAGTTATTTCTTGTTTCTTGGCAGACGAACGAGAATAGGATCCGAGAAAGACAGAGACCACCTCGGTGCCATAGTCATGTGATGATGATAATGATGTTATTTCCGTGCTGCGCATCGGATTTCAAAACAAAATGAGATGTCATAAACGATGGACGTCGAGGATAATTTGAATCCTTCCCTTAGCCATATGTTAATCTCATTTGGTCTCGGACAGTGGACTCATGACCAAAGAAATGAACACCAAACCAACTTATCCATTTGAGAAGCGGAATTCGAGAGCGGTTGAAAAGGAAATTTTAATTATTGCCTCGGCCATTTACGTTGCTCGAAAGACTCAACTCGGCGGATTTACAAGTATTCATTCCGGAGTCTCATCTCTGGACCTTCACATAATTTGGCATCCCCAAATACTCCTTTTGATGAATACCCCCAAGGGAATCCGTTTCCGTACTCTGTGAAAGAATGGCCAAAGGATCTAGTCTTCCTCATTTGTTTCAAATTGCATCGGTAAGAAACTCAAAAGTAGTAGGATTCGTCAAGAAGAGTCAAGCGACCCCTGTTGTGGTGATTCTGAAGGAGGCGGAGAAAGGAATTGAACACCACTCCGAGTCCATCTCTGGTGGCAGCAACATAATTTTGGATTTAATGATCCTGCGGTCAAATTAGTAATTTTGAATTTTTCTACCGTCCCAATGCACCCGCTGGGGAAACAGGGTGGACAAGCCAAGACGACTCAGAAAAGTTCCGCCGCAATCACTTTTGTCGTGCCATCCATCTCGGGCTGTGGGGAAGTGATTTTTCATTTTTCTTTGACTTTACGGCCTTAATTACGTGACCACAAATTAGTCTCTAAAAACTATTGTTCGGTCCGGGATGATTGGAACACCATAACCTCCTTCTACGTACTGGACGATCAAGTCCACTGATTGGACTCGAACTATTACGGCAATGTGTGCGTAGTAATGTAAACCCCTCTGGACAATTAGTCCTTCTTTTGCATGAGAGCGTCGCCGTCAAGAGATTTGTGTTATTATGACTCGGACTCATGTGAGAGTTAAGGGCCATAAAACCGAGCTTGACTCTTTTTCGTCTTCGAACGAGCATACTATTATTAGTACATTGAAGTCTTTGTAACTTCTAAAGAGTGTCTGTTTTAGTTGAAATGGAATATTCCTGGCCATGAGCGTACTCGTATGGCAATGAAGCTATCTATGAAGGAACTCCTTGTGTGTTTTGAGCCAGTCAAGAAAAGTGGATTCGAAGGGCGATTTCCCAGTGGGAGAAGGAAAAAAACACGTTCTGTAGTCTTAGTAATCTGCTCGAGCAAGTCCAAAATGCCTCGAATCCATTGGACAAAGGTCTTCTTTTAATGCACTTCGATTTGAGAGGTTTCACTCATGGCGAAGCGCTTGAACGAAGCCAAGATCAGTTCGATGAGTGAATATATACATCTGTCATTTTGGACAATTTATTCATTATTTAAGACGGATGAAAGACTCTCATTGTGCACGCCTCCATCTCCTCCTTGTATTCGTTCGTATGTATTGTAGGGTTTCTGGGGCTTCCCAAATTCACACTCGCTTTTCTAGCTTAATGCTTGTCATTCAATTGATCGGTTTTCAATGGTGACTCTCATGAAAGAGTGGGTCAAATCTTGGAATCTCGTCAAAAGATCGCTTTCTGAAGGATCATCAAGAGCCAAATGTCCTATTTAGAATTGTAGCCGTACATCCATTGTCCAAGCTCAGAACGACTTTTGAAGTGCATCATGCGGCAAAGAAACATGTGGCGACCACGAGGAAAAAAAAATCTTATTGGGCCAAAGCGCTCCTCATTATCTCCTTAACAAACGTCGAAATGCCCGAGTGCAACGATTCGGTCCATTTTATCTCAAAAAACTCGAAACACTCGGAGCCTCACATAATTATTGGCCACGAAATTCGGTGAATGTGGCCCAAGCAACTTTATTTCCATTCTTACCAATCAAATGCTCTCTTTCTCTCTCTCTCTCTCTCTTTATTTGAGTCTAACCTCTCTTTCCCAACGATGTCGCACACATATGAGAGAAGGCTGGAAAATCCTTTTTACTGCCCTCACAATATTACCTCGAAATCCCCCTCAGAGCTTAGGACGTGATGGTGGCAATAAATTACATCCACAAAAATATGACAAGTCCTTCTCAAATACCGTCAAATCTCCCCCTCTAATAACCCCCCATCCCGCTACAAAAAGTGCTGCAAATTGAATGCTGTATAAATTTTCTTAGCCGGGACAAAGCACTCGTGAGCAGTCAGGTACCCAAAATAACAGCCAATTGGCTAATGATCCTCGTCGTTCGAACGAATATCATCCAAGTCTGTCGTCTTTGTGCTCATTTCGGTTGGAATGAAGTAAGACCCGCATTGGACTTATTTGCCAGATTAGTGTCAGGTTTCTTCTCCGTCTAATCGAGATTTACTGCCAATGTGTGTTTGTTTGATGATGATGGCGGTGTTAGTGATGTCGGTGATGGTATTAGTCTGATTGTGGAGCATTTGCCTTCTGATGCCAGCACAAATATTGGATTCTAGAGTACGAGATGAAGAAGGAATGGAATAGTTATCTGTTGGCGAGGACTCGAGGAACTAGGTAAGCTTTAGGCCGACATGAAAGCGATCAGAGGCTTGTTAACCCCCTCGCTGTACTAGACACCTCAACGTTAAGTCGTTAGATTAGACCCTTGAGCGGATTTTATTACGGGACATGATGGCCAAGGGAGAAATCTTTTTATTGGCTTAAGAGTTTCCAGAAGTTTTTTTCTTCCTCTCTGCTAATCTCTGAAATACCAAGGTCTCATGTTTCCTCCAGAGGAAACCGATTCGCCCGTCACATCATGTCGGAACTCGGATTTCTGTTATGAATCTGCTCGGATTCCGGTCCCCGTGTCTTCTTTGTCTTGATCTGAGGGGGTTCAAGTGTTCAAGATGTGGTTTGCAGTTGCAGTCGCCATCTTGAATCTGGGTAGATCTCTTTTTTTTCGAGTAAGGAATTGGAAAAATGTAAATTGACAGAGCAATTTTCGGAAGACGTTTTTGAGTTCGGGTTCAACTTGGAGGGGGTCCTTGACTCTCTGACTCCAGATTGTGAAGGATTTCTGGAACCCCCCTCTGATCAAACAATGACAAAGCTAAGATTCCTGTCCATTGGAGAGAGAGATTGGACCAAGACGACCGACATTTTCAATTTTGAGAGCACACCCGGCATTCTCGTCGTCAAAATCAGAGCTGAACAATTAATGGCCACTCACGACGTGGTTTTAAAACGCTTAACATAGTTTCTCCGACTTATGATGAGTCATAGCAAATACAGTTTATAATTGGGGCTGATTACTGATTACGAGCTCCTATCTCGGTCATTAAATTTAAATGACAGTTTTTCTCCCGTAATTAGTAGTTTACAACTCGAAGGCCATCCCAAGACAAAGCGTTCGAACAGATGAAACTTCTAATTAAGGTTGCTTCTATCAAACTTCGTACCAACTGTCATCCAGAGGTTTACAAAAGCTAGTTCTAAAGCTTCTTAGCATTTGGACATTTCTTGGAAAGTCTCTTGAAAAGGAACATAACATTTGACCGCTCTCAGTTTTGGGCACCGCCGCCATAACGATGGGGGTAAAAGATTCAGAGAGCCGAGGTGAAGTGCTCCAAGTCTGACTTTAGCCAAGGATTGAGTGAGTAGCTCTCTTTCTTTTCTTCTTGCTCAGTTGGAGGGAAAACGAAATTTTTGACCATTTTGATCTTTTGCCGTATCAGATAACTTGTCTCGATGAATCAGCGGGACAAGCGAGGAATCCACTGATCTGGGAGTAAAGTGGCAGGAGAAGCCGGGTTAAAACATCAAAAAGTGTCATCTTAAAGGGTCTGCTTTCAGCTTTCAGGTTTCAAGGTGAAATCCGATACTCGACTTACCGAAGTACTTTGGCCGATTCCAATTTCCAACGAAGCAAGTACGATTTGTGAATAATGCAGGAATGTCGGAGGGCTTTGGTTCACCGCAATGTTTTTTAGTTTGCTAACCATTCAAAATTGTAGGTACAATTTGTGGCCTCAGCTGGAACGACAAACCTCGAGAGCAGGAAAGAGAAATTGACGTCAAAATGTGTGTTACTTGATACCCATAAGAAAATTAGTCGTACCTGAAAACAATCTTCACCGAGTGAGGAGCAAATACGGCACAATTCTTGCAAATGCCTGCGCTTGAATTGCATGCTAACAACATGAAAAAAAATCGCGGTCAACCACGTCGCCAAATACGGATCTGAGGCTGAAGCACATTTTAGCACTTCTTGTTTGCATGTGTCGTTTTAAATTTGCAAAAATCGAGCTAAAATTTGTCAACTTTTTTTCTGAACGCATGTCCCTCTCAAATTTGCTCTCTGGCTTTCAAAAAGTGATCCAAAGGGGTTGTGGCACCTGTTCTTCAAACATGTTGACGGATGTGCGATCTTCAATTGAGAGTAGTCTGTAAAAAGTACCACCGAGTGACGTAAATTTACTTAACCCCTCAAAAACGAAACGATGAAGTGAGGGTTTTCGCGTCTGGGCTGGGTTTAGCATTGGAAAATGTGGCAATTCTGATTGGTCATTGACTCATTTTACACGAAGGACGCAACTGTTACCGCTCCCACAACTTTTTTTCGGATAGTCAAGCTATTTGCAATGTATCCCGAACAGAGAAAGATGTATGTCCAATCTATTTTTCCACATTCATTTCATCATGAGCGAGCTATTCAAATTACTAGCCACGCCCCTCAACTACGCCCATGGGTTTGAATCGAACTGTCTGAAAGGAATTTAATCTCCTTGCCCAATTGGGTTCCAAGTTGGAGCACTATTCAGCTAGCGTCGACTCGCGTAGATGACTCCCTACAACTCACCCAACTCGCTCTCCCTCACACACGCACAGGGTGGCCGGGTCTCGTTCTAAGTTGACTTTAAGCCCCAGTGGAATTTCAATATCCGTTCCTGAGGACACAGTTATGTGTACCCACTAGGGCCCAATCAATCGTGAATTACGTCTCGGGGAATTTCACACAACAATGGAGGAGTGAGCTTGAGCGAGCGGAATAATCGGCATTAACGCTGCTTGACCACCCTGTGGCAACTGTTCAGTTTTCATTTGGTGTGGTCTGAGTCGTGCAAAGTTTTTCCTGGCCACGAATCCCTAAGATTTATTTATCCAAAATGAAGGGGACTCCACGCATTGAGAATTCCCTCCTTTGATTCGGCAACATTTGGAAAAAGTCTGATTTGAAAGGAATTTATTGAATGGCTCGCTCGCTTGATACCCGAGCGATGAGTGTACGGTACGTTGTAGAGTAATAGTGTTTTGTATTTGGATTTGCCGACAGAGCGAGTAAAAAGTATTGAGTTGCCGACTTAAATCTATGAAAGCCATTAATTCTACTTAAGGCTTCAAAGGTGAATGGAAGAAGAGTGAACAGGAGGAGGATCTCTCAATGTCATACAGTAAGAAGAGGGGGATTTAGAATGTTTGAGAAACGACTTGGGATGCATAATGCTCCATCCAGTAGTGTTGAAATGCCTTCGTTTGACTCTTC
This sequence comes from Tigriopus japonicus, assembly GCA_010645155.1. NCBI lineage: Eukaryota > Metazoa > Arthropoda > Copepoda > Harpacticoida > Harpacticidae > Tigriopus > Tigriopus japonicus. The sequence goes on along the minus strand of CM021317.1, from coordinate 4,023,036 downwards.
TGTACTCCTTCCATGATGCATGATGGTGAGCTCGCTTTTGGGGGCTCTATCCTCAGCTTGAAAGATGCCGAGATCGCCCAATTCTTTGGATTCGTCGGATTTCAGGCCAAATGCCGAGATTTTGAATGTATTCAAAAAAGCCGGAATAAATCATATTCCAAATCGTGCCTGGCTTCACGAAGAAATGAGGAAGAGCGAATGTCAGTCATTGAACGTGGCTTGTTTACTAGCACTTGAACATAACTCAATGGGAACCGGATTGATGATGAATGGCATGGAATCGCGAGTCTTCTTCCTTCATTGGCCGCTCTCTCCGTCATCATTCTCTCTGTTCCCCATGGATGAATCGGATGGATGAAATCAATGTCAAGTGCAGATGTAGCTAAATATGTGTGCCACGTTGATTCTATTGAAAAGCCAACTCTTTGATGGTGGAGACCTCAGAATTGAGTTGAGAACCGATGAATGTTCCTTGCCATTTTCGGCTCTCGGCAAACCGAGCTTTGTACCGGTGCTGGATTCATCCGAGATTGTACTAGGAGGATTACTGAACTGTGAAGATTGATTTGTTCAATCCGCTTTTCAGAAATCCACAATTTGAAGTGTTCGAAAAATTCGAAAAAGTCCAAATTCGATTGCTGTTTTTAACACTAGTTAGTTAAGCGTTTCACAGCTATGTCAAGGAAATCACGTCCATACGAAGAGTGAGAGAGGAGACGCACTGTAGGAATACGTTTTGGGGGGGACTGAATCGCTCTATGGAATCCCATTCAATGCACAATCTCTATTGCATAGTGAGGAGGGATACTTTATAGGCCAACCAAATGCGGAGTGTCTGATTGTGAATAGGCAAAAGAAAATTTCCGTGCAAATCCAAAGCACGACCGGCATTTGCAAGCAGATTGCAGGGACGGACGGCTACTTCTCTCTTGTACTAATTCATATTGAATCAAATCCATTCCACGCTTTTGAAAGGCCATCAACGTCGTTGTCCGCCGTCATCTCTCTCTCTTCAACTTCTATTTGAGTCCAACACAATTGAACGAGACACACACATTCACTTTTACTAGCTACTCCTGAACGAAACGTACAATACTCTCATCACTAGGCGAGGCTTTGGGAATGTTTCGTTCTTAGTAAGCACCATTGCTGCTATTCTCTCTGAGTCAAGAATGGAGGAAACCGAGCGAATGAAATGAATTGCAAAAACGAAAAATAGCGCTTTTTTCCTCCCACTTCAAATTCGCCGTTGCCCAGGGGTCTCGTCATTTGGTGCTTGGATAGCAATTTGCCATATTTGGCTGGTCGAGGGTTTTCGGTTGATTGAAGTGGCACACACATACTCTCCAATATTCGTTGGTCCCTCATGCCTTTTATCCGGAATGAGCAAACATTACAAAATTATAATGAAGACATTGCCCATGTCATTCCTATCTCTCTTTCTCTCGAGTGTCTAGTGAGGTCGGGAACAAGATTAAAAATGGCATTTGTCACTCGCGCTTTAGAGGCGTGTGTGCGTGTGCGATGGTGGAGGGGATCACTTCACATGGTTGGATAAAGGAAACTGGAAACACCCCCTTATTATTTCAAAGCCTGTCATTCACAGCTGCCTACTTGCCTTTGCCACGCCAGCACCAACACCATCCTCGTCATCCAGTGACTTTTTGCGCCGAGACTTGAGAGTTGAGGACCATCGTGGATGGATATTTTGACAATTCCTGAAAGAGAAATATGGACTTCTTGGCCGGAAGGGGGAAATAGGAAAAGTGCTCTTAACCCCTCAGCGAAACGTAGAAGCACAGCAAAGAAAGAGAGTTTCATGCCAGTGGACACTTTCATCGTGGGCGAGAGCCAAAAAGGAGGGTGGAAAAAAGTTCCCATTCCTATTCCAGTCTGACCCGAGGATTAGAGGAATACGTGGGCTTTCAGTTTTCCAATTTTAAGGGATTATGTTTCTCACGTCACACGCCACCATCGTGGACAAAACTGGAATGGCTCTCTGGGTAAACAATTTCACGCCTTCTCTATGAGTAATACACACTACGTAGTTTTGGGAAGAGCCTAAACAACTACGTAGATCCGCTCATTGGTAGCGGTTCTTACAACGCCTCGGATTTTTAAAAGCATGGAAATGAAAGCGGAAATGCGAGTGGGGAGAAATTGGCCCGGGTGCGTGTATTTTTGAATGTTTTGAAGCGAGACTTCCACCTAGTTTGATATGAGCGGCAAATGTGTGCCATATACATGCATGTATGCACCCAATGTGTGCTTGTACATATTTCAATGCGGGAAAGATCCGGCGATTTGTGCTTAAAAAACTCGATTCGAGCCATTCAACTTAGGCGAGCATTCAAATTTTATCCCCAAGTTCGAACATATTCTCTGGAAACGGGATAGATGGAGAAGCCATGAAAGTGAAAGAACCGCCGTTTTGCAAGATCCCAGAGATTGGGCTCGAGCAACAAAATGTTATTGGCATATTAGACTTTGTCTTGAAACACGACAAACCTTGTGTTTGTTAAGACACTCACGGGACAACGAGAAGATTTCTGTCAAAATCCAAGACCGAAAAATGCAATGCAGACTCCTCTTCACTTCAAGTCTACGTTTGTTCTACATACACAGTCCATTTCTGATGTGCTTTAAGTTGCCAGTGTTGCCATTTTTGACTCGGACTTTATGTCTGAGATGAGACTTTGGTGGGTAGTGGTAAACTTTTTGACCCAAAAACCTAAACGAGGACTAATATGGCAACACTTTGCTAAAAATCCAACTCTAAACAAATCACTGTTGTATGAGTTCAGTGTTTTCTGCTCTTCTTCGTTTGTCGGCGCTTGTTAAGTGATGAACGAGTCAGCATTCTCGCTTTGAAATGCGAGTTCCCTCATAAGTTGGCGACAGAAGCGCAGTTAAGGACATTCTGGAACTTGTTGAAGCATTGATAGAATTTTTGAGTGACGCCGATCATTTTGAGGTGCACAAGAAATGTATCAGATTTCTCTGCAACACTGATGAGAGGGTCGAGACGCGTATGAAAGATTTAAAACATATACTAGTTTTGGTTGTTTTTCATCTCCAGAGGAAACGACAATTGAACCATGATGTATCGAACAGACATTTCCTGGACTGTTGAATTCCCCCTGAAAAGTGGGTCCGCATGCGTTTGCACGAACGGGCCAATTTTCCCCTTAACTGTCATTTCTCTCGATTAGCCATATCCGGAGAAAATTGGATTTTGTCGTATTTCAATTCAATTTTTGTCTCTCGTTCCAATTGAATTTCCCCCTTTTCTCCTCGAGGACCCCTTAAGCGATTGAATTTCCCGGCCAATCGAACTTCGTTCACCCCCAATGTAGTATAGTATACGTAATACCCCTTCAGCTCACCTCATCTACGCTCAAAATTTGATATGTGCGAAACAAGAAACAAGCTCGGGCATTCGGATGGAATGATGTCCATTTGAACGTCTTGGACCGCCGGTTGGATTAGAATCTCATTTAAACTTCAACTCCACGGTCTGATGTGGAATTGAAAGTGACCTGTTATGGGAATGCCAACTGACCGCCGGCAGCTTGTTAATTTCCATTCGCCATAGTCGATGCAAGCAAGACAAGAGGCTCGCTCAGTCATGGAACGGAGAACAGAGAGCTAAATTTGGACACACCACTGCTCACTTTTTTCCATGTTCGCTGTTGGCTCGTTTTGAAGCTGATATGTGAGTGGTGGCTGCCAAATTATGGCCAGACATGACAGTGAGTTGAAATGCAGGAAACGCGGAATTTGATCGCCGAGCAGAGAAATCAAATTTGCTTAACAAACCGTAAATGCTAAGCTGGGGGACGGACCACATACACACATTTCGGGGAAGTGGTGTCTTGACAAATTCCAGAACATATCGGGAGGAAATCCCACCTCGGACGACATTTTTTCTTCCCATGTCCGAAGTCCAACTGAAGTTGAATACTCGACTCGTATCGTGTATTGACTTACACAGTCCAGAGCTTCTTTGAAGCGGAAAGAAGTGGTCAACCCGCTCTGAGATTGAGTGTGGAACTGACCTTATTTATTATCTCCCAGTAACTGTACATGTTCAACAACTGGGTGCGGAGGAGAGAAATTCCTTGGATTCTGTTTTTCTCATTAGTGGATCATTTCTGGCCATTTTCCTGAGCCTTTTTTTCACCTTTGCAAAATGTCACGCCACAAGCGGCAATTACGAAGAGAAGACTTCCTCACTTTTTTTAGCAGGGCATCATTGTGTGGCAAAAAGTCGGTACGAAGAAGGAGAAACGCTCTCTGAGATGAGAGAAAGAGAGTCATGGAGCTCGTTAATGAAGTGTATTGTTGGTGCGTATGCAATTCCTTTCAATGGAACCTCTAGAATATTTGGATCCGCCAAAAAACGGAATGTGAGCGCTTTTGTGACTCTTTTCAGCTCCTCCAAGTGATGTGCATCCAAGAGTGATTCTGGACAAAGGATTGAGCATTTGAGACGAGTTCGTTCTCCTCCTATTCCTCCTGCTTCTTCTTCTTCTCATGCTCGCAGATTGTCAAAGAGCTCACCACATTTCCACATTCATTTCCAGGGTCCAATGAGAAAGATGAGAGGCGCGTTTCAGACCCAACGAGCCTAACGAGGAGGAGCTTGACTCACCACATGTCACATTTCGTCATTGTCTTCAAGCTCAAAAAGTGATTCCTCAGTTTCGAGCCATCCACTCCAACAGAGCGAGTGAATGGGATAGAGAAATGAACGAGAAGGAAAACATTCTTCACTGCACACACACCCATAGACGTACCTATGTGTGTGACGATCACCAAGGTTCTTTTTTGGAGACGATCATGGATGGCAACACTGACTGACGGCAGTGGATGGATCGAAGGGTATGGATGGATGGATGTAGTTGTAGTGAGTGTATGTGCTTAACTTAAAGGCAGGAACATGACGACGAGGAAAGATGTATTTGCATTTCTCAACAACGTCTTATGTCATTGTCAACTATCCGTTGTTTGTGATGTAGAAACATGGCCCCCAAAAGTCCAGGCTTGAAGACGAACGAAAGAACGAACGAAGATTCCTGCAGAGAACAGGCGATCGCTCTTGCAGATTTAATTCCTCTCAAACCTGTCCAAAGCGAGCAAGGGAGGGGACTCTTATTTATTCTCCACCACTTTTTTGAAAAAGCTTTAAAGCTTTTCCTTTTTGCTCTGACATTGAATCGACTAATTTGGCTGGAACTCTCTCCTTCTCTAATCTTGTCCTGTCATTTTGGTTCAAATTCAGCTTCAAATATCCAGCAATTTTACCATCGAAGCCAAAAATCCCATGCTCATCCACTAACATGAGATTGACAGTTGATTGATCCTAAAACGTGTAGGAACTCACCACAAGGTGTACCTACTACTGAACAACGATCCGATAGATTGATATGGTACTGTAATGTATCGTATTGTAGGTATTGCCAGAATCTCTCTAACCCACCTCCCAAATTTGAGGGACGGGAAACATTATATTTGCCTCGCATCATTGATCATAGGAAATTGGTGCTAGGCTCTCTTCATCGTGTCTGTCGCTGTTCTCTCTTCTTGTTGGCTGTCATGCTTTGATTACAAATTGCCTGGATTTTATCGCCGTGAACTTCATTGTGAACAACACGCACCTACATAAGTTATGGTACGTAGTACATGTAGTTCGTACAGGATAGAAGGGGCTCGAGCAAAAGTGCGGAAAAAGTCATGATTTTCTCATCAATGGGAGGAAGATGAGTTCTCATGAAGAAGTCGAAAAAAATGACAAGAGCGTAAGGCATATCATGACGACGAAAACGAAGACGATTCCAGACCCCATGATCATTATGGTGGCATGTCTTCCAATTGGTCTCAAGTCTTGGAGAATGACGAAGTTGGTTGCCAAGTCCTGAATTTGAGGATTTGAGGCTTGGCCATGTGGTAAAGTGGTCTATTCAGAAACGTTTTGATCGAGGAATTTCGCTGCCAATGCCATTTGGACAAGCATTCATTGATATAATAATATCATTAAACGGTTCAATATCCATGCAAGAGAGACAATTATCAGCCCAATTTGGTCGAAAATGACCCCGAATATCAAGTTTCAAGTAATCAGCCGATCACGATTTGGGTCCGATCTCGTTTTCTTTGGTCGTTTTAACGAGCTAATCGTTCCTTTCTCGTGTCAATTAATAGTAACTCAACTATCATAGAACAGAAATAATAATTATGAAGAGACTTGAACACTGCATGTTCATGAATCATGATTTATGAACACTTTGAGTCGGAGAAGGTCGACACGGTTGACACTGACATTTAACCGAACAAGTGTTCTACTATTTATCATACCACTTACAAGGAATGGATGTGGATGATCTTCTTCCCCGTAAATGGGCCACAAAAGAATG
>CM021317.1:4000231-4016127 GCA_010645155.1 Tigriopus japonicus | reverse complement strand
TCGTGTCAATTAATAGTAACTCAACTATCATAGAACAGAAATAATAATTATGAAGAGACCTGAACACTGCATGTTCATGAATCATGATTTATGAACACTTTGAGTCGGAGAAGGTCGACACGGTTGACACTGACATTTAACCGAACAAGTGTTCTACTATTTATCATACCACTTACAAGGAATGGATGTGGATGATCTTCTTCCCCGTAAATGGGCCACAAAAGAATGCCTCATTTTGGTCTGATGTGTCTTCCAACAATCCCGAAATTGTTTCCCAGATTGAGATTGTCAGCTATTGTTTCATGGCTCGTAACCTTGGGCGATTCAAGATTGACAATTACTACTCAACCAGAGAGTTCTTTGCACACTCTTCGACACTGTCGAGTGAACTTCAAACCTCCTGCACACCAACCAGCCAACCAACCATTCTGTGGAATAGATCCCAAATCCATCCATCCATCCTGGCAGGACGTTTACAGAGCAGCAGTGGGTGAATCAAATTCCTTGATCTCTTTTTTTTCAACGTGATTCCCTTTTGTTTTCTCGATCACCCCTCGCCTGACATTTCTTGAACGGTTCCACAACGACAGCCATCAATTTCCCCGTTGAGAACATGTTTGTTTGGCATCTTGACTTCTACACCAAGAACCCTCTGACACGTTTCATGATTCATCGTGGTTGATCTCTAATCGGGAGAGAACTCGTCTTCACTCAAGTGCACACACGTACCCACATAACACAGTACTTCAAAACGGACACACATGTCCCTCATGGGTTTTCGATTGAAACCCTCGGGTTCTGATGAAGGTTCTTTTCTCTGTGAACAATTCATTGCTGCTAGGAATAGCGGTTGAGATAACGATTGATCTTCTTCTTCTTCTTGTCTTCACTGAAAGTGTATCGGTGCTTTATGAGGTCCTAAACTGGTTAGGTATGTATGTATGTACGTATGTACAGACCACGAAAAAAAGGCATCAATCTCTCTACGTAAATGTCGTTACCAGGACCAATTGATAGCGTCTATGAGAGGAACGAGAATCAATTTGGGAATTTGCCAATCCAATAATGGATCCACGAAAGCATCAATAGTTTAAAGCCAAATCCGAAAAATCACATCCATCCATCAAAAACGAAACCAGTCACGATGCCAAATTTGCTTTTCCAGCCTTTTTCCCAATTTCCTGCCTTAATCTCTCCTCTGAACTAGATTGTTCAATTTGATATTTCTGAGAAACTCTTTTCAATTTCAATCATTTCATGTAGGTTTGCCATTGTGCTCGCGATATTGGAACGAAGACGAAACATACGCACCCACAACCGTCGATTTTATTGACGATAAGCAAGGAACCTCACGGCAGTTCGTGGACAATTCCGTTTTATTGACGTGGACTTTACGGATGCTTCAAGAGCGATCGTATCCCTCCACTTGTGGAGGGTGATCTTTGATCCTGGAAGTGCATTTTCCAATGCTAAATATTGAACCTCCGAGCCTTGGGGCAATAATCTCTGATAACATTTATGCGGCCACAACTTGAAGCGAATCCAAGAACCCGAAAATAAAACATATTTACTATGGGATTATTACGGCCATGATGATGATGATGAAGGAGAAGGTGGAGGAGGAATCTTTCAATCCGTTGCGTGCTTTGGTTACTTGCTTGGTTGTTATGAAGTGTGGTTATCGGAAAGTCAGACGACCATCCCGAACTTCGACGATTTGGAGGGAAGCCATCAGAAACTCATTTGGAAATCGTTTACGACCACCGCAAACGTCATGTTTCCTCGATAAATTCCCAATGTTCCGAAGTGAGCCAGGGCACAAAGAATCAAAAAATACCCACCCATCATACTACTACATTCGATCTAAGTGTACCTCTATCCGCCATTTCGAGTCGTCAAGTCATGTTCAAAGGCAGTTGTTCTATTCACTTTCAAAGAGCGACGGATCTATTTCTTGAATGAATTCATTCAATGACCTCTTCCCATTAAAAGCGCTGTCCGAGAGTTCTGTGTAGGGGAAAGGAAAATGATTTTCAATTTGTGAGAGGCGAGCAAAAAAAAAAGCCGTCGGTCCAATATTTCGAGATCAATTGCTCCGTAAATGAGAGTGCCTCTAAGCATCGTCGTCCTTTTAGCCGGATTCAAAATGTACTAGTTGGGAAGGCAGAGAATGGGAGTCGCTGTGGTTGTTGTTGTTGATGTTGCTTTTGAAGTTGGTTGCCCGTGAGGCAAGTTAATTGTTCTTTTAATTTATTCTTTGGAACCTGGATGGACCAAACACCAAACAACTAAGCAAGTGGTAAATCGACTTTGGCTCTCCCGGCGTTCAATTGATTCTTTTTGAGATACTAGATAGTGAGGAGATTAACTGCCAGCATTCAGGCTATTCTCAATGACATTTCCAGTTTTTAGCCTGAAGAACCCGAGTTCTTTGGAAACGAAGAAGAAGAGTGTTTACCATGTATGTAGATTGTAGAATGAGCGAAGAATTTGAAGGGGGAGTGAGGATAGCTGCGCGATCTCGGGAAGCTTTTGATGCAGGGCTGAAGATGTGGCATCAGCAAAAATCAGTCATCCTCGAAAACGAATTGCTCCCAATTTCCCATCAGATAATGATGGCTCCGAATTCTCACTCACTATCTACCAGAGCTTCAAGCAAGCTCACTGGCCTGAGGAGCAATGTAGTATTACTGGAGGACGTTTTTTTCCTTCGTCTTGTTCATGTCCATCTACTTCACGTCCTCATCTGTCGTTCGTTCGTTCTCTGATCAGATCGTATCAGGGTCAAACTAAGGGGGACTGACTGACCCTCAGTAGTGTGCGTTTTCTCTCTCTCTCTCTTTATCTTTTTCGATGCACTCAAATTGTTGGTCAGGATATCTCATGTGAGCGCGAGATGCTTCATTTTCTCTCTACCATCCATAAATGGGATTGGGAACAGAGAGGCAAATCGCAATTAGTTGTGGTGGCAGTCTTTGATCTGGCACGAAATGGAAAATGTCCATCATGCTTCAAGCTTAATTGGTGATTCAGATGAAAGGAGCCAAATCTGTGGTTCGAATCAAAAACCTGACGTGTCATCAGCACTTCAGTTTTTAAAAACCTCACATTCTCCCCGTCTTTCTTGGTTCGGAGCACTGCTGCTATTGTTGTAGTTGTTGTTGTCATTGCGGTCGTCGTCTGGCATTTTGGAGTGCGTGACAGGTTGAAAATCCCAATTTCCTTCGCCTCTACTACCTCTACTTGGGGAAAAAGATCGATTTTGGCATTCTCCAAATTGACAGTCTTCAACATTTTGTGTAATTAGAATCATCAGTCGGTCCCATTGGCCAAAGAATCGGCTGTCTCCGAATCTCTCGAGCTCAGCTCTAACATTATTCCGTATCCCACTGTGCACTCACAAGAGTCAGTATTGTTCACATTTAATGACCGAATAGAAACGCTCCACCCCCAAAATAATGACCCCCCTTTTATTTGTTCGTCCGACCTTCTTGCACATGCACCCAAATGACATTGCAATGCTCTAAGAAGTAGTAGACTAATAATGATGACCAGTCAATCCTCGCCTCGAACCCGAGTATCCTAATGTTTTGGCCGCGCTAAAAACGCGATTCGCTCAAGCTGTCAATAGCGCAACGAAACGACGACAACCAGAGGCACAATGGGAGTCTCCGATATCCTTGGCCCCAGGCAAATAAACAATTGCGACTCCTCTCCTCATTGTACAGGGATGGAAACGACAACATTGGCGACGACAGAATCTTTTTGCTCTGCAATTTGTGTCAACGCGAACTTTGAGGAAAGATCCAATGCGGGAAGGTTTAAGTAGTACCCCAGGAGGTTTATTTGAGACTCGGGGGGGAACTGACAAGATCCACCGATCCACCTTTCGTGAGCTGAGGCAGACTTGGACACAATAATGGGACTTCGTGAGTCATGATTTAAGTTGAGGGCAGGCACATACCTCGCTCGCGGACCTAAGAAGAACCACTTACGACAACAATTGTTCCATTGTGTTCGATAACACTTGATATTGAAGTCAAATTGCTTGATTTGTCTATACTCGTCTTACGTGGAAAAAAGTCTTGGAAGAATCACCCATAGAAACGTGATCGCTGCCATTATTATCGCGTCAATCAAAAAAGGAGGCACTGGTCTCTTTAGCAATCGGTGTAAGTGTATTAAGCTGTCAACGAAAGTCCCTGTCGAATATCTATGGAACAAGCCAGTGGTGCTTGCTCCTAAATGAAGAAGGAGGAATGAAGCGCTAAAGTGCATAAGTGGACTATCTTTGATCTTTCGTGGCAGTTATAGGAAATCCTCTTGAATGCCAAGGCAAGGCCTTAGCTAGCTAGCTAGCTAGTGGTTCGTTGGTTGACGACAATATCAAGACGATAAGCCTCAAGCACTGCAGTCAAACCTCGACCAGACAATGGCATCGAGTCAGTCCTTTTACGTTCAAGGAACATCATCCACACTCATTCAGAGTTTGAATTGTTGTACACTTCTTTTAGGAGAGGAGTGCCTCCAAAATCCAGCAAATTGGAAATATTTTATCTCTGCGCGTCTTTGGGCTGTTCATGTCAGGCGAACAATTGTCCGAGATTTGGCTATCGCATTTTTAAGTGCTCCCCAGTGAAAAATATATTCCTGGATGGACAACAACTCCCATCGATTAGCCGACTTCGGAAAGAACAAAACTGAAATAACGATGAACAACTTTTTTTTTCTTCTCCTTCTTCTTGAGGGCGAGGGTGAAGCTACACAATGGAAGTGAGTCAAGTTTGGAAGGAATTCTATTCTTTTCGAACAAGAATGGCCGAAAAAAAGGAGCCTCATCTTTTATGGCCACAAGAAGAAGTATCTGTATGGTCCTCAAAGATCCCATTGTGATACTCGAGAAGGAGCTTGTGTTTCTTTCGCTGTGACAAAATGTCAGATTCCGGGGTGGGTTGGGAGAATTTACAGAATCATTGTGTGATTTAGTGTTATTACCTTTTCATGCAAGAACATCTCAGGGTAGATTGCTTATCAGATCTCCAAGCTTGACGACGACCATGTCATGTGTGAGTGCGTGGATAGATGGATCTACAGTACATACACACACATACAAGCACAAGATCACAGGATTGACCTCCCAGGTGCTTGAAATGCATGGCCCAAAGCATAAAAGAAGAAGAACCTCGGGAAGGTGTCAGATGAGTTGAATAATCAATTTGACTGGTCTCCAATCAGCCCATGTCGACTCAAACGACAGCATTGAAGCAAGAGAGCAGGAAAAAAACGTCTTTGGAAAATCGCTTCGAGCTGGCAAAATAAACATTGGCCAGAGCTAGCCAGCCATATTTGGGAGTAATACGAGTCGTGGTGAAGCCGTCGAAGATTGTGTTCCAACGATTGTGGCTCTGTTGAGAATAAAACTTGGTTCTGCTTCCTCCATTAGCTTCATTCACACACAGCTAGATAGAGCCTTTGGTAGGATACGCCACCAAAAAGAGCCAATTTCCAGCCAAGTTTAATGTTTTCCTTCGGAGAATTGTACACGACGGTGAGCAGAGTTGCAAGGCGAAATCATCGTGTTGATTCTACAAATATTGGCTTAACGGAAATAGGAACCTTTAGATCAACGAACATTCCATCGACGAGGAGTAACACTTCTTTTCACTTGGCACGTAACTTGGCGAGAATTTCTCGAGGAGGACAAATACGTCCACGAATTGTCATGGCTAAAAAAATGCTGCCCACTCCACAAGACGAGTGAAGTGGATAATCGCCCTCGAGGATGGGCAAGGTGTTAGAAATGTAGTCATCCAACAACCCCAGTAACTCCATGTCCGACTTAGCCAAGGCGTTGGTCTGGCATATCCATCTTCCTAATTTATGGTATTTTGGTCCCGAAAAACAATAATTAAGCTTAGACGGTCGGCTTCTCCTCGAAATGTTGTCCAACCCACCTTCCGAGTGCCAATGATGATTCCTTAAGGGCCAACAACCAAGAACCAAAAGAGGGCGGAACCGGTCCAAGATTAAAGATGAACAATTGAACACACCTTATTAATTAGCAGGGTTCGGTTGAGTTTGGAAATATTCTGGGGTAAAAATGTTGTTGGTGTGTCTAGTGTTATCATCAGTGAATACATAACCATGCCATTAGGTAGACAGCGAGTCTGACAGGGATTAATTTCAGACAAGCGGTCATTAAGCGCCTTTTCAAAGATGAGGCGACAAACGTTGCTGAACGAACAATCGGAGAAGGCCAACCACAGGGGGGCTTACACTACGGACGTATAATCTGCAGAATGTCAGGATCGAATCAAAAACTCGCTAAAGCTACACAGACCTGTTCCAATTCAAAGAGCTCTGAGACGCCCTCAGAGTTGGTTGGTTAGTTGCTCCTGCCAAATTGAATTGACTGGATCGGGGAGTTCCGTTTTTGAAAGACTCGCTAATGAAAGTCAATCTCAATTCGGGCGAAGGCAAAGTCCGGGCAATAATAAGGAGTCGTTTGACAAATGCTGGCCATAAAATCTGCCCTGGACGAGAGCTGTCTAATTGAAAACCGGAGAGAACTATTGCCAGCTTCACGGAGAACTGTCTTTATGAAGGGCCATGAATCTTGGCTCATATCAAGTCTCTTTATTTGCACATGAATTAGCATCCAACCTTTGGCATAAACGACCCATTGTTTCAGGATTCAAGGACTACGATATGGCTTTTATGACCCAGATATTACTCCCAGGATTTGTGACGTCAAGCGTTTTATGAACCCATACCCTTCTCCTTAACGGATTAACGAATGCAATAAGAAACTGGAACATATTTCTTAGAACTCATGTTGTCGTCGTATTCACTTCATATAATACATGTTTGCAGCAGATGGATCGGGCAAAAAAGAACGCTTAACTTCATCGATGTCACGGATCAAGGCAGACACCGCCATTAGCAATCATTCATTATTACCCTATACACATTATGCCGACCGACCCCCCCAGTAATTGTTTCGCCACTAAATGAAGGAATTAATGTTTGCTGGTGTTCGTCTACACATCTCTCTCTATCTAAGAGCACCCACCAAAACAGTAGTGCGGTATATCAGCACAAGCATAGCATACATACTAGCAATACAAGCATGCTTGCTTGCTTTGGAGAATGTAGTGGTACTCACCGAGCAGTGCGTGTGCATGTGTGGCCAAGGCGATTAAAGGTGAAGAATGCGAGAGCCCTGCCTCTCCATGTTCGTAATGGGAAATCCACCCATCCGACAATGCGGCTTCGCTACTTTGGTGTGCTTCGAAATACGAAATCCTACATTCGTAAGCAAGCAATTTGGTCCCAAAAGCGAGAAGCCCCGCGTTTCGTATCGTATCTTAGACGAGGCGACGTAGAACGTACATACACATACGAACACGTTCAAATACCCCTATGTTCGTTCAGAGCTACTCCGAGTAGAGAGAGTACATGTAGCCGGTATCCTATATCTATGTATCTATGCAGCTCGACTACCGTCCGAACGAACGGTGGGGATTGTTCTCGGAATTGCTCATCATCATCATGGTCTCCTTCATTCCGCACATCACCACAGTCTGGACTCTGGTGGAGCTTTTGGATTATTACCACTAGTAGCATCTTTCTTTCTCGCTTTCGGCAGGCTCGAACTGCACAAATGTTTCCAAGGGCCAACAGCACCTTCATCTCGCGGCTCTAACTTCGTTAGGAGGAGATAGGGAATTGAATTAACATGCACTGGAGAATGATTCAGAAGGGCGAGAAAGATGGGTTGGCAAGGGGGGGTTATACCACTACGTCTCTGTCTGACAAAGTTGTTAACTACCGTCCTGGACGAGTGATCAAAGTGTTCGACCTTTGTTCTGGAGGTATTTGAGGTACTTGATCTTGAAGGACAGTCCTTGGATTAGCTCGTAAATACTCACACAAGCCCTTTTGTTAGGGCCAATTGAAAGTGATTTGAAAATGTGTCCCTGTGCAATAAAGACGGTAGAAGACAGGACGAGGTAGAAAGACATTCTGAGGGTAAACCCCTTTCGAGATGCTTTTGTATGAAATAAACGGATGTTGTATTTCGCAGGCCGTGTCCAAAAAGTTTTTAGGGCTAGCTGTGAATATGTGTGTGTGTGATGTTTTATGGCAAACACCCCACTAGGTACGGACGTACTATGGCCCCGAAGACCACTTCCCATATGTTCACGAGTTTAGCTAGAGCCTTCCAATTCAAACATTAGCATAAAAGTGACACTAAACTCTGTCAATTTTGGAAGCGTTGTTCAAATTGGGTTCAGCAAGAGATGGTGAAAACGGGAAAAAGTTTCGACAAAAACCCCTCTTTCTCTTTCCAGCAACGTCAACTGCTACAAAGAAGACCAGGATCGTGGCCCAAACTGATTGGAATCCAATATGCATTTGTAATCAGTTCTCAACAAACAAGTCAATCCTATTAGTTGTCCAAACAGACGCCAACAGACCAAATGGGTCCATCTAATCAAGCAATGGGTGAAATGAAACATGAAGAGGGGAGACCCACAATTCTAACCCTTCAGAAATTTGATGTCAATCAAGAGTTCGCATCCATCTACTGTATCCCCTCATTGTTCTACAAACCAACTCAACTCCCTCTTTTTCAACATGCTTCATTAGTTATCATTTATGCACAATTGCGGTATATGTATGCATAGTGTGTGGCGGACTCAAGCAAATTGTGGAATTAGAGCATGATGATGATGATAGGGGGAGTCTGTTCTCGACTCAAAACGAGATTGCAGAGTAATTGCGCATTATCATCGAGCCCAATTTCGTTCCCCAAATTCAGTCTCCATTTGGGTCCAATTTACTTCACGTTTTCGGACGAGGAGAGCAGCTCATTTGGAGTGGAGAGCGGACTTACAGCTCGTTGAAGGCAGATTTGGGCGAATATGGTGAATTTGAAACAAGGCTCCATTATGATTACCGCCACAATAGAAGTCGCCTCGCTCAAAAAAAGGAACAAACGAGGACAGTTAATAAAGCGTGGACAAAACGCCGCCGTTTACTCAGTTCGGATCAACGTCGCAATCAGATGAATAGGGGAAATAACGAGCCTTCTTGGAACCCCCCCAAAATTGTCAAATCGATCAAAATAATCTCGAAATTGGAATTGGACAGGAACAGGCTTTGGTCGCTTATGGAGCGAACCATATTCATGATACGAATTTGTGTGCAACCATGGAGAAGCCAAGTAATCTTCGTAATGTTTAGCGAGAGAAAGAAAGAAAGAAAAGTTTCGTTTCTGTTCATTTATTCTCGGTCTTCATAAATTAGCGGTTATGAAATGGTGGTTGGTATCTTTTTGTTCTCTGGATGAAAATAGTAGTCACTTCCTTCTTTTACTTATTTTTCTGCTACTTCGCTCAAGTCTTCTCAAGTCCTCTGAAAGTGGATCTTGTGAGCGTTTCTGGTGAAGACAAAAACCTCTCTCTTTCTGGTCTGGCTTCACTTTTTCGGAGATGGAGCAAAATATGATTGGTGGTAGGTGAACGATGATGATGATAATGATGATAATGGTGGTGATGACAGTAGAACACAGAACAGGCAATTGCCGCAGTACGAAAGAGATATTTCAATTTGAAAAAAAATGTTCACAGCACATCATTTAGAACAGGTGGACACCACGAACAGTATCTTCATTCTATAGAGTTGGTTGTCAAGGGTGGGGAGAGGGAACCTTTGCCACGCATTTTGATAACCACTCTCAACGAAACACGGGATGAAATCAGAGGGAATCACAGAATTCACAATCAGTTGGACAGACTGAAGAGGCGATGGCGGCGTCAGAGTCAGCGTCGTCGTCGTTGCAGTCGTTCAAGTTGGTCTTCATTTCTTCTGTCTTCGGGTTTCTTCTTGTTCTCGTTCCATTTACACTGATCGATAACGTCCTGAATGAATCATAAATTCTTTGGTGACAGGGTAAGCCGCACTCATCACAGGTGCGACCTTGGAGGCACCAGCACCGCGACACGCTGAGCATCCGCATGGAACCGATCCTCCATTATTATTATTATTATTATTATTGTTGTTGTTACTAGTGCTGTTGTTGTTGTTGTTATTGTTGCTGCTGCTGTTGTTCATGGGGCCCATGCCCAAGGGCGTCATGTAAGGACTAGGGTAGGGCGTGCTCATCATAAAAGGATAGGAACTGTGTCCCCCGCAAGGCAACCAAGATGACGTGGCGGCGTAAGCGGGCCACAAGCCAGCGCTCCTTTGTTGAAAGTAGAGCTGCTGTTGGTCTTTGCTGTAGAGAAACTCCTCCGAGGGCGTGAGCGGACTGGGAGGAAAGTAACAGGAACCCGTGGTGTGAGAAAGAGTGGGCGGCATCCTCAACTGAGTTTGCATTGTTGGGAATTGAGGGGCGTTCCACATGGGAGGAACCAATGTTTGCTGTTGCTGTTGTTGTTGTTGTTGTTGGACCATACGTGCCCGTTTGGCTTGGGAAACCCCATTGGTGGGGTTGCTGAGGTGGCTCATGTAATGCAGGGAACCATCTGTAAAATAGAGGGAGGAGAAGGTATTTTAGACACGGCTGTGCAGATCTGGCATTGTCGAACCAAAAAGCAATTTGTTTCAGAGTCCAAAAGATAATTTCTTCCATTACCAACCGGGCACCACATGGTCGTCTGAACTTGAAGCCTCAGTGGTAATTGCTTTGCTAAATGAACCGAAAACGACATTTAGCCCCTTTCATCTTTTCCTTTGCCATTCTTCTGTTCTTTCTGACTACATGCTACTACAGATAGCAAGCCAGCTACGTAGATCGAGGACAAAGACGGGGAAAGAAAGAAGAGATGAGATGAAGAGACCATAGAATTGGATCCATCCATCCATCTATCCATTCGCCCAGTCAGTGTGTAGGAGACACCCATCCATCTATCCATCCATCCACCCACCCACAACCACCAACCACTAGCACCACTGCGACAGACCAGAGTCTGTTGTTTCTACGTAGACCCCAGCTTTACAAAATACAATGGATTGAGCCTTTAACAATGGAGGCTTTGTTTAAAAATTTCTTCTGCTCTATGAATCAAGCAAGCTGACTCAGTCGGATCCTTATGCCGTGCGGTTCTACTCCCCTTCTACTACATACGTATATTGCACACAAACACTACCATGACTTGGCGAGGAAGCATTGAAATGAGGGCTATTGTGCCTGCCTACATTATGCAATTAGGAGGTGCTTTCAGATCAGCAAGCACTGCTTGAGGCAGGTTCGATTCCAAGATTTTCAAGCCCGAGCGTATTTTTCAATATGGATTACGCACTCCCACACCATTCAAAATGGGGCTGTTACCGACTAGTGCAACGCGGCGAAACAAATGCTTTCAAACTCACAATGGCATTGCTCACAATTGAGTAGGCCTTTGTTGTTACACAATGTGTATAGAACAGCAACATTGAAAGAGATAAATCCTCCCTTTTCTAGTTTCAAAAGAACAGAGCTGTAAGAGGAATGAGAGAAAGATTTTGTGCAAAAGCTCTGCTGCCCAAGACTTTGGTGCTGTAGAGCCACAGCCACAACAACGACGAAAGACTCCCCCTTCTTCTTGCTTCTTTTGCTATTCTCCTTTGAGCAGGAGAACGACGAACGGAGACGAGGAAGAGGTTGTTATCTCCGTCTCCTTCTCCAATAGCAATAGTTTCCTTTGTGTCGTGCCATGCCTTTCTGCGAATTATGAGGAAATTCCTTTCAAAACTGGGGAAATTGTTAAGAAAATATAATCTTTTTAAAAGCTTTGCCAAACAATCTCGTCTTTCAGAAAAGAAAGAAAAAAAAGAAGAGCGAAGAGCGAGTCGTTTCAGGGGCAACAACAATGCCGGGCTCAGAGCATGAAGATAGGATAGGAGTATGTGAAAGGCGACTCAGAGGAACTGTCAGCCCACGGCTGGCTCAACATGAACAAGGAATTATTCATTAGTAGGTTTGGCGTAGTGGTCCTTCAGCATATACGTATTTCTATGCGGCACCGGATCACTTTCGCAGGAGGAGAGCCAGCCAACAAGCAAGTACGCAGAGACTCTTCTCACTCTTAGACATTATGACGTTCCCCCCAGATCCACTCAGGGGCTCTTATTACGGAATGAGAATGCAGTCCGGGGACTGACACTAACAAGTTGATACTCGGGACAACGTAAGTAAGCCCCTTCCTCCCTATCCCTCTGGAAACCCGCACTTCTCAATGCCGTTTTGGTCAAGGATCAGAAGCCTGCAACGAGTTCTCCAACGAGTTCCCGGGAGGGTTTGAGCTCCAGCTTGGAGGAAAATAAGAGGGTAATTATTCAGGACCCCTGACTGCTTCTAATATTCCCCTGGGGTTGGCTCCACTCAAAAGACTGACAAAAGCGGATGAGCTCTTGCCGGTAGTAATCACCCTTAGGAAGGAAATTTTCTCTGCATTCCTGTTTTCTAAAGCAGTTCACTCCAGGCTTCGTCGGAGTGCTGGAACGAGCTAGCTGGCTTTTTGTATTAGATGAAGGAAGGGGCTGTCCAAAAAAGTTGCTTCTAATTACGTTCAAGGGTCTTTCTCGCCGTCGCTTTTAGAAAACTTGGTCAAATGTCCCGCCCGTTGTGGCGCGGGTCTTGCAAATATATATAATGCTTGATTGACCCTCAAAGCAATTTGGGACCTGAGAGCACCGTACTTGTATACGACGGGTGCTTCGATTTGAGAAGGACCAGCCATTAGGACTCAGGAGATTGCGCACAAACCACAAGCACTTGGTCTACGTACAGTATGTAAATGTTCTTTACCAAAAATACATACATTAAGGTTCAACGTGCAGATGAGAAGTAGAGATGGCGCTAGAGATTACGTGTTTTACGGCTTTTTTAGGCTGATGCCCTACTAACCTTGACAAGTTGTTGTTGCCGATTCCATGGACCGACGCTTTCGCGAAATGGAGGCCATGATGCACTGTTGGCAATCCTGACTGGCTTTGCTCGGGTTTGATAACGAGGATGACAAAGAAGAGGACAATAACGCTGATGAAGACGATCCGCCGTGCAACATGGTCGGTGCCGCCAAAATGTCCTGAGGACCAGCGGGGGGTGTCAAAGTCAAGTTCTTCGTGGGCAGCTTGGGCATCTTAAATCTGGGGTGTTCCAACTGGGTCTGGAGATGGGCCTTGGGCCGTTCATAACCAGGGCACACCTTCAAGAGCGGCAGACTATCTGAGGGAATCTTGGGTATCTTTGGCAGCTCATACTCTACGGAGCAGTCCACATAGAGAGTGGCACTTTTGCCGATCACAGCCTCGGAGGGCATCATCATCACACTGCTATGGAGTTTCTCTCTCCTCGACCTCACCTTGGGTGGCCCACCCGAGCCTTTGGACATGTCATAGGGCTGAAAGCAGACATCCACTGGCCTTCCGATTCGATTCACAGCCTCAGAGTTGCATTGAACTCTGTTCGATTTTGAGTGGGGTGAGTTGTTGGGGTAACTCATAGAGGTAGACGAGGAAGAGGACGATGACGACAATGACGACAATGACGAGGATGCTCGGTTTAACGACATGGGATTGCTGCTGCTACTACTGCCACTGTTGTGGCTGTTGCTCAAGTATTGCACTGTGGAAGAGGACGAGGATGGTCTTCCTTTCACTTTGTCAGATGATATGTATCTGGATGACGATGACCTCCCACGCGTCTGAGGCTGACATTCACGGGAACTAGTACTGGTAGAATAGGAAGCCACCTCCCCGCCAGTCTGCGGCCAATATTGGGAGGAGGAATCCATGCTCACATATGAGGAATGTCCTCTGGTCACACCAGAGTAAAAACTGTTGTTAAAAAATCCCCCAAGATTGGGAGGCATTATAGTCACCATTGTCAGGCGTCTAAGTCACGGAATGTTTCAAAACTGGATGAATCTTTGCTCGAAGGTCCGCTTCTAGTGGGAACTCTCGGTAAACTGAGGGAGTGAATGGACCAGCTCCGATCCCATTCTCCTGGATTCGCAAAAGGAGCGAGTGAGCCTTCCCTTTCCGACCTCTCCTTTTTTCACACACGCCAACATCGCTCTGTTTCCCCGTGTGGGAGCGCGCATTACTCGAAGGACCTACGACCGCAGAGCCAAAAACTACCTGGAACGGACTCGCACTCGCGGTCAGAGTAAAAGACTACGCTAGCTGAGACGCGAAAGGGTAAAATTAGTTTGGATAGTGTGTAATTTTATAACTCTTTTTTAGGGTGAGTCATAGGGGCTACTCTTGATTGTCCATTCAACATTAAAGAGGAACATCTGTGGAAGACGAGCTATGTTAAGAATCGAAAAAAATATTTAATTGCTCTACAGACAACAAAGGTCAACAACTTCTCGGGAAAGTTTCTTTTACTTCAAAAATAAATGAAAATCGGATTGGTCAGTAGAATTAGAAGAAAGTTACCCATGTTTGTTCCAATAATAGTGAGTGAGTCAACTGATTGACATTTTATTTAGTAAAGTGCCTGCATTCACAAAAATAGAGCTTATGCAAAACATCATGCAAACTCAAGGAAGTAGAAGTCTCATACAGCTCAAGAAATAAAATAAATTACCATGTTTCTCCAAACACCATGAAAGTTGAAAGGGATACCACATGTATTGGTTATGGATTATCGGGACTTCTAAAGACTGACATATTTCGACAATAGAGACCATAGGAAAAGTATGATTTAATAAGAAATAGTAACCATTTAAATAGTAAACATTTCAAAACCTGTTTTTTCGAAAGCATTAGTACTAAAGCAAGTAGCAAAGTAGAAGGTCTTTTGTAAATACTAAATGCGCACTCAAAGCAAAGGGGAATTTTTTTTTTGTGTTTTCAGTTTTTAAAGCGCGCGAGCGCCCCTTTGTTCTTAATGGAACGAGAGCATTTAGTCAACTTTTCTCTCAAGCTATCCTTTCCGGTTATTTTTGGCCAGAAACTTTTAGAACTTTAAAAGGCTGTTATAACTTCTTCAATTTCATGCCAAGATATTCCAAGTCACATATCTATCCTGTTTTTAGTCGATGTTCAGGTCTCCCTCGAGCGCACCATGCACTTGAGAACTTCAGACAACTGCGTAGAACACGATTATTGAGGAAGGACGTCCGAGTTCTCAACCGCGTCGAAACTATAGAAGCCAATGGAAATGGACGGATTAGATATCGGATGGAGGAGGAGGATGAGCCTTGTGCACCAGGGACATCGGCTTGGTCCAGTGAGATAGAGAAAAAATGCAATAAATATCTCGGGAATTCTCTTGTCATTCCTCCCTCAGGACAAATATCCATTTATTGCTTCACAATCCTATTGGCTTACGGGAGATTCCTTCCCATTCTCTCTCTCTCTCTCTTTCCTCTTGGTGTGTGCGTATGCAGTATACTTCTTCTATACTTGAGTCTTGCCTACTTCTCTTTTTTTGTGAGGAGGAGATGGTGAGTGAGCTATATTGCCTGGAGAGAGAACTTTTTTATTGTTCAATAGGAAATACGAGTCATAAAATCGATTATATTGACTCCTTCCAGGACAGGCTGTGCTCACTCGTGTCCATCCTAAAAAGGCTTTATAGGATTATGGCATGCAAGAAGAGAGTTGTTCCCTGTGAATGGACAGAGAGATGGTTGGTAGGTTCGATGGATGGATGGATGGCCCTGCTGTTCTTGGATGGAATGATCTCTATGACTTCCTTTTTGTATTTGTATTTGTATTTGTATTTATTTCTAATTAAGTGCTAATGCACTTTTGTCAATTCATCAATATAACTCGGTTCTGTTTGGCACCAATATCTCGTTCATGTAGAAAGGGTAATCACGAGCACTATGGAAAAGTGCCAGATCTAGGGCCATAGGAATCACATGCTATAGGGGAACAGTCTTTATCAAATT
>CM021317.1:3942581-4000005 GCA_010645155.1 Tigriopus japonicus | reverse complement strand
CCTGTGAATGGACAGAGAGATGGTTGGTAGGTTCGATGGATGGATGGCCCTGCTGTTCTTGGATGGAATGATCTCTATGACTTCCTTTTTGACTATCTATTACCCGAAGAGATTGGGTTGTCGAGACGTGTCTCATAGCTTTTGGAACCGAATCGAAATGCCGTAGAACGAGCCATTTTTCAAAGACTTGTTTTTCTTGTAAGCTTCCCTCGTTCGTTGTTGGCGCTGTCGTTCACGATCCAACGAGGGCTCGAGCCATTTCCCCTTTCACGTTGGAGGTAATCTTGCATAGGAAAATATATGCAAATGGAAGACTAAGAGGAAAGAATAATATTTTTCCATCTCTCTCTCGTTTTCGTTCACTTCGAGGTCTGACTCACACACTCACTCACCACTGAGCTCGACTGTTCCATCCACATGAGCGCCTAAATGCTCATATTGCAGGTATTGCCTTTATCCCAGCTTAAGCGAGCAACCCAGAACATTCAATATTCGTGGAGTGTCTTCTCATCATAACATTCATATGTTAGCAACACGATCATGATAATGGGAAACGTCGGGTTGAAACCTGTACTTAAGCACACAATGTAGGACCCTCCTCCTCCTTCTTCGACATCTCATCCTCGCCCGCAATCTTCGTGATGATCAGTACAATTTTTCATATTCATCACAATTCCACGACCTAATGAGACACTCTCTTCTCAACACGTGTTCTCGCGAAGCCAAACGAGTGCTAATCTCGATTCGTCGAACCCATCATCGACCACGAACGATACCTAGAGATTCGTAAGCATTTTGGCATTCTCCATGTTCCAAGAAGAAAACTCACCGCCAAGACAAAAATGTGAGTGAGCCAACTTTTTGGGTGATTATCAAGCAGGCTTTCGGCACTCCCTCACAAACTCCCGATGGCATATTGTTCGTACGTACGTATGCTTGGTTGGTCTTGGTTGAAGCGCCAGGAGGATGGGATGTCTGGTTGTGAAGTCAGATGTTTCAACAGCATCCCTGCAAATGATTAATGGCTCATCATATTGGATCGTGAATGCTTTCCATTCGTAATTATCCCATTTGTCACGCTCGGCGAGCGTGGTGCTGATATTATTATTGTCTCAAGTCGACGACAACATGAACGAACTCTGGCATGCATGATGGTATGAAAGAGGGACATGTTTTCTACTTCAAGGGAAGTCTAATTGAATCTGAGGACCCGAAAGCGAAGCCTGTCGTCTTGTTCTCCTCCTTATCCTCATCATCATGGGCGAAACATGTTTGTGACGCCTCCATGAACGAATATCTCATCAAAGCTTCTCGGGAACGATTCAAGGGAGGTGAAATGACAACACCGAAGAGGCACTAGCTTGAGGGTAATAACGTCAAACAACGGTGCACGTGTGCACACCCGATCTAATTGAAGTGCAACCAGCTCGGATTGCATAAGATCCCTGAAGTCGTTTGGTGTGCACGAAGCACACAGAAAACACACCCATTCAGGCTGAGTTTGTTTGGAACGAACGTGGGTGGAACTCTCTCTCTTTCTCTCCCTGTTGTGTTGGGATTGGAAAATTGGAGAGAGAGAGCGGGATATGGACCCGTTTGATAATTATACGAGTAAGGCTTGACAATGCGGGTACGTCGTTTACGAACATGCAAAGCACCGACAGACTTTGCCATTTGCGTTACTAAACTGTTTAATTCGATTAGTGACAGAAGATCCACATCGGATCGGAACAAAAACACAATATTGGATACCTTACATAAACAGCTTCATATCCGTGTGCTGCAAATACAGAGACGGATAAACCAATAAAAGGCAACCATGTCCAATATTGTTCCAAAGTCCGAGTACGTTGAAGTAAGTGCTTGGCATGGGAGGAGAACTTTTTGTTATATTTCATTTTACAACGTGCCCGTCGTTTCCAATCCCGCATCCATCGTTTTGAAGTCCATTGGGACCTCGAGAACGGACGCACCCTAAAACGATTTGTTTCGTCTTGATCACGAGAGAGATTGCCTCCCATTTCGACTGCGTTCGAGAATGTTGTGTCGCAAATATTGACCATGTGTGGAGAGAGACTTGGGCATATTTGCATCTTGAAAGCAATCCGATCGTTCTCGAGGAACTTTTTCCGAGTCATGACGAAAACACGGACGACTCACATTCACTTTAGTGTGCGTGTTATTGAATGCGCTTGAAGTCTCACTCAACTGGATATCCTAAGCGTGAGTAGTGGGAGTTAGGGAGTCATGTCATTGGATTAAGTGAGTCTCTACTTATTTTGGCTGTGTAAGCAATTTGAGAAAAAAAGATCTTTGCCATTATCTCGTCACATTCGGAGAGGCCGTAGTAATGGAATGTGAGTGTTTGATGTGTTTTTTCCTCCCTGTCATTTTACTGCCCTTCCAACTTCTCTCGTTCATTCCTTCCTTCTTCTTTCTCCCTTGCTTCGTCTCTTGGTTTGCTCCAACTTGGCCAACAGTTCTTTTCCACGTAATTGCCTTTCGTGTTTTTATGGAGAAAAATTATGACTGAAATAATAGCTGAGCAATGAAAAATGATCTGACCATACCAGAGACACTTACACACATGCGGGACTGGCCCATTGACCAAATGCCTCTCAGGAAAACATGAACCACTTCGATATTTTTTTACCCCTTCCCCCTTTTTCTCGATTCCAATGATCAGACGAGTCAATGCAAGAAACATTCGGGGAAAATGATGATATGATAGCGATTTTCATCTCGACAATCCTCGTCGGTGTTTGTTTCGCTCTTTTCGACTTGTTTTCGAGTCGGATCGAAAAGCATCCTCTTCTAGCTGTCGTTGTTGTTGTTGTTGTTTTGTGAGAGCTCGAGAGATCAAACAAGAAAACTCCATTAACGTAATTGAATGAAATCTGACTCATTCATCGGCAGGGATCGAAGAGGGAAGGATGGCTTTAGTGTAACTCAATTCCGACCATCACAACCCATCTTCGAGGCCTGTCCGCTCATTGGTTATGACAACGAGGCCAACTTTGAGTTCCATTGAGTGTGAGAGAAGAACAAGCTAGATCCCAGCTCATTATGTAATTCAATCAGAGCTTATCCATTTGAAAGAAACGAGAGGATCAATCCATTTTTCTCCCAAATAAATAAATCCGATCCGATCGGACGAGCTGACTGAGTGTAAATGCATTAAGGTTGCTGAATTTGGACAGAGCAGTTGTAAATCTCCTGACAAGGCTATTCAATTTGTCGTCACCCCATGAGAACTTGGCTTTTGAGAAGGACAGCCACCGACATTCATGGGTATTCAGCCCTGCCCTGGCCTATTCAAATCCTTAATAATGCGCTGCATTGATCCCGGCTTTCCAAATTTACCGTGAACTACGAACAGCCGCCCTGTTTTCAATGAGCACTAATCTCGAGACCAATTCATTCAATCAGGCTTGAGTAGCTCTTTTAACCTTGAGGGTCGTTTGCCATTCCCTCAAAATACGTACTGTCCATACATGAACATAATACCTATCCTTCCATTCACCTAACGATCGGCTCCAAAAGACAAGAAGATGGGGATGATGAATGCTGGACGACCAAGGGGGTGCTCATTAAGGTGAAGCTCAAATGGATCATCATTAGGGCTGAATATTTTAGGTTTTACATAAAAACCTAGGTTTTAACCTAAAACGCCTTTTTTGGGCAATTTTTACCTAAAAATAAGTTTCCAACCTAAAATTAACTTTTTTCTCGCATTTTTCAGGAAAATTTTACCTAAAACTAAGTTTTCAACCTAAAATTAAATTTTTTCTCACCCTAAAGTCATTTGACTACGCCCACTTGAAAATTACCCCAGTGTCTTTAAAACAAAAAAAAGGAAGAAAGTAGAAGAGTGGGAGCCACAATGTTTTTCATCTCATCAACATACCGAATTAGCTTTATCAGGTGGTTTCAGGCCGACATACTGCCAATTAAGGGCGCTCACTGTCATTTTTTGAAGTCATATTTTTCTCTCGTCTCGTTTTCAGTCATTTCATCCCGTTTTTAGGGCGCAAATTTTCAATTTCTTTTTTTAAGTCGAAAATTTTTTAAACTCGTTTTTAGGTCAAAAATTTCTGAACTCGTTTTAAGGTCAAAATTTTCTGAACTCGTTTTAAGGTAAAATATTTCAGAACTCGTTTTAAGGTCAAAAATTTCTGAACTCGTTTTAAGGTCAAAAATTTTCGATCTCCGTGTTTAGGTCGACAATTTTCGGTCTCATTTTAGGTCAAAAATTGCCGATCTCCTTTTTTGGGTGGACAATTTATCTGGGTTTTTTGGTCGCATTTTTGCCACTTTCTGCCATATTCTACCGCTTAACAAATTTCACTGGCACAAACTTTTCTATACTGGCATTTTCCCCCACTGCCAAATAAAATTTTCATTGCCTTTGTCTCTGCTCAACTGCTTTTACTCTTGCCAAGAGTAAAGTGCTGAAAAACAATAGATAAAAGGCAAAATTTGGTCTGAAAAGCCACTGTAAAAGGGGTAATCTATTCAACCTAAAAAAAACCTAAAACGTAGTTTTGGGCAACCTAATTATGTCATAATTTGCCCAAAAAGTTAACCTAAAATATTCAGCCCTAATCATCATGCTTCATGAGCATATTTCTGACACTCGTTCGTGTGCTACTACCGAGTTCTACTAGCGTAGCTCCGCTCGATTTGACGAAGAACTACTTGAAGCGCTCTTCCGTCTATCCATCCGTCTACCCAATCACATTGAGGTTCTTTCACTCGGAAATTGGCTTTTTCGGATGGATGAGTTTGTTTCATCAGAGTCAGCTCCAACAAAGTTGTGAGCACACTGGATTGCGAGTCCGTCCACCGATACTAGTAGTACACTATAGGCCAAGGGAGGAGTTGATATCGTGTTACCTTTTGAAAAGTCGGTCACTGAGCCATGCATGCCATTTGTTCATGGGGCGGGGATGAGCTGCGAAAATCACACTCATCTCCCGTCTTTGTCCATTCAGTGGGCACATTGTATACAGTACAGTATGTTATAGAGTGATGGGTGACCCGTGCGTGGCTTGGTCAGTGATGTTTTGTGCTATAAGCTTGATCAAATGATGGATGAGGCATTACGGAAGGTTATGAGCATCACAAATGCATGAAGTGAATTTCCCTCCAGTCCCCTGGTCCTCGTTCCTTACTCAGGATAAGCTTTAGGATCCTCGGACGGTAGAAACCTGATCCCCAATTTTCTCTAAGGCTGAGGACGGAACAGAACACAACTATTTAATGAGAGAGGGATGGATGCCGTTCCTAGCCATTCACAAGAGGGCTTTGTTCTTTTCAGTACCAGTTGTGTTGCTGCTGCTGTTCTCAAGAAACAGCAATAACGTTGATAATCATAATAATGTGCGCCTTGGGAAACATGGACGACTCCTGAGGGTGCAATTCCAATCATTTGCTGAACTGAGCTATGTTCAGAGCCAACGAACGTCGTCGCTTGTGTAACTCGGGTATTACCTCGGTTAAGCCCTCGTGCGCCGATAATTTTAATGGGACCCACCTCGCTTTTATCCAACGAGGCGGAATTCAATATCCCGCTTGGACCTCCTCCTTCTTCTTCCCCCTTCTTCGTTCTCGATGCCAGAGACTTCACCCACTGAAGAAAAGTTTTCCACTTTTTCTCTCGAGTTAAAGCTGATGTGTGAGCGAGGATCGTTGAAGTCGACGTCGTCGTGTGCCAGTATTATTAGATAGCTGCTGGGTCATCCGGGATGACTTGTCAAAAGGAAAGTTTGACGAGCAATTCAACTTTTACAATCAAGGCGTCCCTTTTTTCTTTTTTTTCAAATGGCAGGTGGAGGAGAGCAGTCCTAAATTGGGATGATTTATCCCAGTGAAGCAGGGTCGATCTGATGGACTCGTCGTCACCCAGGAACGTGAGGTTGGGACCAAATGAAGTAAGGAGTCAGAAATTGGCTCCATACTGGGTTCGTGCTTGGCGCATTCCCTGTTACAAGAGCGAAATTCTTGTTCCCAGTTAAGAGACCTCTCACCGGGAGGTGTGCACCAAAAAATTGCACCTTGTTACAAAATGCACACTAATGAACTGACGACGACAAACTTCTCGTTCGTTTGAAGAGGTTCTTCTTGCATTGCCATGGCAATGTTTGTTCTTTACTCAATGGGCGGGGTCGTCATTGGTGGCAAAATACTTCAAGTGGAACGGCGAGGTCATTTTACTTACAACACTGGGTTTAATTATGAGCGTTGGATAAAACAAGTCAGAAATAAACATCGTTTCAGAAGTACGTAATGACTGGGTTCGTCAATCATTTTTTCCATTAAAGGACATCAATCAAGCACACATTGGAAATTCTAAACAATATTAGGTCATAGGTTTTATAATTTGGGATGCATGCTTAAAGCATAAATCATCAATTGATTTCCACCCTGTTTTGGTTTTTTTTAACACTCAGGCTTAAAATGATCTTGAAGTAAAAATTGGAAGCACTGTTGTGACGTACTTTGTGGAAGCAAAACATATGAGTAGGCCTCGGAAAAAAAGTGATGAAAAGTGCCAAAATAATTAATTTTAAGTTGTCCATTTTTCCCTAAAAAAAGTTTGAAAACGTCAAAAAAAGTGAAAAAAAAGTAAAAAAAGTGACGTGTAAAACACCCTTAACAATTGACTTTTGTGGCAAAGAAAAAAAAATCCTCATATCAGGCCTTCATAATTGCCCGAAAGTAAAAAAATAGTAATGAAATTTGATTTTATTATCCATTCTTGGCCTAAAAATGGCCAAAAAAAGTGAAAATCCGAAAAATGACCAAAAAAATTTTTTTTCTCAAAAAAACGCCAAAAAAAGTGAAAACTTAATTTCACTTAAAAAACTTTTTTTTCCGAGGCCTACATATGAGCAAAAAATATGTCTGTGATGGAAATTAGAATTTGGGGAATTCATTTTCCAAAATAAATTAAAGAACTACGTGGCAGGCGAGGAAAATTTGAGTTCACAGATAGGGTGAAATCATCTTAAGAAGGTTGCGTGACGTCCAAAGATATGTTACGCACAATATTCCAATTTAGGTTACTGGCCTTGAATCTGATCTCGATTTGCTCAATCTTTTATCATTGCAATCAAGGCCGATTATCCATTGCAACTTTAGCTTGAAAAACTTTTGCCTCATCATTATGGCATCCCTAGCCTAGCATAAAGGCTCAAGGAACAGTAGATTTTGCGGAGATTCTCCATGAACAAACGAACTTTTATCTTAAGGACAAAATCTTCCATTAAATGTAACTTAACAATCATATTAAAGAAGGGCGAGCAGAATAGATTGAACCCAAATTCAGTTCCATCAGTATTTTGGACGAAATGGGATAGATTATCATAAATTCATTGATTCTTAACTGATTCTAGGAGTAACGTGCAGCGAATGAATGAAATTTTTCTTTAGGGTTTTCACTTCGTTTTTCTTTCGAAAATAGAACAGACATGTAATAATCAATCAGAGTTTGATTATATTCTCCTTAGAAGCCCTGATCTGGCAAATTACGAAATATTTTGTGTAATTAGACAAGGAAATCGCAAGAGATGGAAGCCTCTGCTCAGGCGTTCAGCTGTGGATTTTTTTATCTAAATCAAATTCCATTCAAGTCCATGATTCTGTTTTGCTAAGATTCATCAAGAACGTCTCCAGAGGAAATCTCTAGATGTCCATGCCATGGATTGATTAACTTATCACTTAAGGATGTCGTTTGCTGAATTTCAGCATCATACGTTCCTCCGTTCACAAGAAACAATGTTTCGCAATTTGCTACAGTCGCTATTTATACAATACATCCGCGCGGAAACGAGAGAAAAATTGACCCTTCAAACGTCCGAAAGGTCGATTGTAGGTGCAAATGTTCAGTCGGAAAAGCGCGCTATGCTCTGTGCTTTAAATTACTCTTACTGACATAAATTTCAGTCGATCAAGTTGAATTAAGCAAATGAGCTTTGAATTACCAGTCAAACACTTGATTTAATTGGATTTTTCTCTGTCTGGCACAGAATTCGAAAAATGGGTTTTGCTAGTAGCCGAGGCATCCAGGTATTTAGTGATCCTTGAATAAGATTAGACGTCTGGTGAGAAGAGCATGTAATGATCACAATTGAACAAGTGGAGAAACCTATGATGAATGTTCTGGGCATATTTGAATGTTGGACTTCTCCCTTAGCTCAGTCTTTTGATAGGTGAATAAGTAGTGGGGTCTTAACCTCACACTTTATTGCTTAATAAATTTTTATAATGCGTGATATTTCATTCTCATTAATGATCACATATTCATGTCCCTGAAGAAAGAGAATGGTTGACAACGTTATCCACGTACTTATAAAGGCATTGAACATTTGGTGGGACGGGGTTTAATGCTTCTAATAAACAGAGTTGGGTCAAATGTTCTAAAAATGTACTAAATTAAATTGAGATTAATCCATCAAAAATGTAATGAAGTGTAATTACAATTGCTTCATCAAAAGCTCCATTTACTGTAATCTTAATAACAAGGTCAGAAAATGTGATTGACTGCATTTACAACGACATTTCAAGGACAGCTCTATAGTGAATTTCAGATACATTTTTTCAATTTATTCACAAATGACTGAGACACAATTACTTGTTAGAACTGTGATAGCGCAGAAATGTTTAAAACCTTTCAGTATTAATACGTCAACTGGGCATTTACGATAACTGGAAGGTTCTAATAATGATTAATAAGGGTTTGACCAAAACCAAACATGATGACAATATTCAAACCATTTTAGGAAAACAAAGTTTCTGGGTCAAAATATAAAAAGATTTTTAAACGCCACCTGCATCCCGATTGTCTCCATTTTATTGTGAGGGGTCTAATGAAACCGAAATTCTGACCAAAATCTCTTTTGATTCATAAGTGCCAAAAAGGACGATGAGTAAGGAGGATATTATGACACGCATTTTTCTCAGTTCATCAAATAAATGCCAAACATTTTGTGCCGCCCAACTCCTCATTTGATCTTTATGGCCCGTTTAAAGTACTAATAAAGCTTAAGAAAGTCATTGGTAATTTGTGATTGAAAATTCGTCATAGCCAAAAATGTAAAAAAGTGCAAAAATACTACCACAATAATTCAATACTTCAATGAACTACAAATTTCTTGGCTCAAAATGTAATTGATTACTATAAATCCTAACCTGCGTCAACTGGTCCAAATATAATTTCAGCAAGAAATCTAGCCATATAGACGTCGTTAAAACTTAATAATCGTGCACAAGGCGTGTTCAATTTTACGACTCATTCAGGATCAAGAAATGTAATTTTTGTGCAAAAATTTGTGTTTTTGCACGAATCACTTGACCGTGCATCCAAAGTTTCAGGAGAATCAGAAAATCCTTTGACCAAAAGAGCCACTGCACAAAAAAGGTGTTATTTTGCGCAATTTTCATTAGTCGTTTGTTAAACCTATTACCTTCGTTGTAACATCAGTTTTTTAATAATGTTGATATTTACTTATGCATATAAACCCTGTGGACATTTACCCTCAGCCCTCATTTAAGATTAAGAAGAGGTCGTAAAATGTCCCCAATCGCGATTAATCCTTGAAAAGTTGTTCACCACTCAGCGTTTGGGGTTGCTCTCTTAACTTTTTATTCGAAATATTAACAAGTGCTGGCCTTAGGAGGTAATAAAAGTATTATTTAGATTTACACCGGACTGGCAGGAAGGCATGGTTCTAGTAGTTGTTGAGCATGTCGTCAAAGGTTTCATTGAGTTCGTCCGAGACCTTCTTGATCTTGAGTTTCTCCCGGTAGATCTCGTCTTCAATGTCATCGATACGATGATTCAACTTGGTAATATTCATCTCTCCATATTCATAACGAGCCTCGGCCGTCTTGAGCCTGTCCATAATGTGTCGAATTTTGTCCTTCAGTTTCTCCTCGCGTTCTTGGGCTTTCTCAGCCGAAATCTCCAGTTGTTTCATGTTCTCGCCAACGGCCTCCAGTTCTTGTTCCACATCCTTGAGCTTACCCTCGGCCATTTCGGCTCTCTCCAGGGCTCTCTTGAGTTCATCCTCTTGCACACCGAGCTTTCGAGAGAGCTCATCCAGTTTTTGCTCATTATCACTTGCCATTTTGGTTGTTTCTCTCAAGTACTTGTCTTGTTCCTCCAGCTCGACCTCGTTCCTCATGGTCTTGTTTTCAAAATATTTGACCTTCTTCAAGATACCATCGGCCTCTTTGGAGGCATAGGCCAATTTCATGACCGTGTCGGCCAAGTTGGTGTCGGCTTTCTTCGACTCATCCTCCATGAGCAGAAGGCGACGAGAGAGGGCGCTGACCTCCTCTTCAGCGGTCTTGTAGGCCTTTTCCTTCTCTTCTAAGCTCTCCAAGGTCTTGGTGAGTTTGTCGTTGGTGTCATCGAAATCGGCTTCATAGTTGGTGCTTTTCTTGCCCAGATCTCGGATGTCACAATCAGCTTGATCACTGCGTTTGTTGTACTCGACGGTGGCCTCTTCATACTTGGCAATGGTTTTGAAGAGGGAATCCGTCTCGGATTTGAGAGATTGCATCTTTTTGCGAATAGCATCCATAATTGCAGGCTGTTGATGATATCGTCACTAAGAAACCTGCGGATGGATTAGTTAATTGGGGATTAGTCCATCGGTTTTTTTAGGTTTATATTTTAATCTCTTTCCGGAGAAGGAGAGGAATGGAATGGTGTTTTTATTTAGTCACTTGAGTGAATTTATACAGCCTTTGGAACCTCGGTGTTTTTGGCCTTTGAGGGTTAGCATGTGGTGAGTGAGAGTTTGAAATGAGTGAATGAGTGTGTCTTTGTTGCAGTATGATTTATTGTTTGCTCCATGTGTTTTATATACAGAAAAGACTGAGGGGATGATGACTGGTCAAGAAGGTCTGTTTTACACTTAGCGAAGAAAGAGCGAGACAAAACAGACAAGAAAAGGGACAAAAATGGAAAACGACACTCGCAACTTGCTCGGCCTTCCAGCTTTCCAGCCAGGGCAGCCAATGGTTTGCTAGTAGTGGACCAAGTCAAGAACGTGTATAATGAAGTATGCTGCCAGTGTCCAAGTTTCATGTAAGACCTAATAATTGGTGAGCATGTCGTCAAAAGTCTCGTCGAGTTCATCGGACACTTTCTTGATCTTGAGCTTTTCACGATAGATCTCGTCTTCGATGTCATCAATACGATGATTGAGCTTGGTGATGTTCATCTCGCCATACTCGTAACGAGCTTCTGCGGCCTTCAATCGATCCATGATATGTCGGATCTTGTCTTTGAGCTTTTCTTCTCGCTCCTGGGCCTTTTCAGCGGAAATTTCGAGTTGTTTCATGTTCTCACCCACGGCCTCCAATTCGTTCTCAATGTCCTTGAGCTTGCCTTCGGCCATTTCCGCTCGTTCAAGGGCACGTTTCAACTCGTCCTCTTGGACCCCGAGTTTCCTGGAGAGTTCCTCGAGCTTTTTCTCGTTGTCACTGGCCATTTTGGTTGTCTCTCGCAAGTACTTGTCCTCCTCCTCGAGCTCAACCTCGTTCCTCATGGTCTTGTTCTCAAAATATTTGACCTTCTTGAGGATACCATCGGCCTCACGCGAAGCCAAGGCCAGACGCATAACTGTATCGGCCAAAGAGGTATCGGCTTTTTTGGCCTCATCCTCCATGAGCATGACTCTTCGAGACAAAGCACTGACCTCTTCCTCAGTGGTCATCCAGGTCTTCTCCTTCTCTTCCAGAGTGACTGTGGTCTTGATGAGCTTGTCGTTGGTCTCGTCAAAGTCAGATTCATAGATGGTGATCTTTTTGCCCAGATCGCGCACATCAGCGTCGGCTTGACTGCAGCGATTGTTGGAATCCGTGGTCTCCTTCTCATAGTTGGCGATGGTTTTGAAGAGTTGGTCCGTCTCTGACTTCAAAGACTGCATCTTCTTCCTAATGGCGTCCATGATTGAACTTGGACGGGCTCAGTACCTATATACACACAGAAAAGAGGCATTAGCGTGTGATTTGGATTGGTCTGAAGGACGAATATTGTCAATACTAAAATTTTGGTTGTGCGGTTTGATTTAGTGCCTGGACTAAATATTGTGAGTTTTGTTCGGACATGGACAATTTCAACTATGAGCAGAACGAAATTATTCCACTTCAAGACATATTGGAGAAACATATCGACAAGGGTGTTCAAGGGAGCGACTTTTAAGGGTTAGCGAGTTTGGTCATGCGTAAAAAAAACTTTGGTCACTCGAGTTTAATTGGGGAGAGGACATGCGACAAATACAATCAAACCAATCGATATACTTACTCAGGAGACAAATAGCAAGTCTTGAGTGGTAATACTTTCATCTGACGGTTTGCAAGTGTATGTAAAGGGTTTTATTCCATGCAAGTGGGTTACTGTTTTGCACATAAATCTTCAATTCGAAAGGATGGAAAGCTTTGAAGGATTCGATTGCCTTTTTTACATACGTGGGAGGAGGATGGATCGGAAACCTCCTGTATAAAGTACTTAAACATTGCCCTTGGTACCGTATAATTGAGAAAATGAGAGAGGGAAAGAAACTAGAAAGAGTTCGAAGTTCAGTCAAAGTGTGTGAATAGGTCCAGTAATTCTAGAGTTCAAGAAGGGTGCTTGCTTGCTGACAACAGTCTCACACATTCCAATACATTTGAGCAAAAAAAACACAATGGGGGTGAGATTTACGTGGATTACTTGATTAGTAATTGGCAAGCATGTCATCGAAGGTGTCGTCGAGCTCATCCGAGAGCTTCTTAATCTTCAACTTCTCACGGTAGATCTCGTCTTCGATGTCATCGATGCGATGATTCAACTTAGTGATGTTCATCTCGCCGTATTCATAACGAGCCTCAGCGGCCTTCAACCGGTCCATGAGTTGGTAGATCTTGTCCTTGAGCTTGTCCTCGCGCTCTTGGGCCTTTTCGGCCGAGATCTCGAGTTGCTTCATGTTCTCACCGACGGCTTCCAGCTCGTGTTCCACGTCTTTCAACTTGTTTTCTGCCATTTCTGCCCGCTCAAGTGCCCGTTTTAGCTCGTCTTCTTGAACGCCGAGTTTTCGGGTGAGCTCATCGAGTTTCTGCTCGTTGTCACTGCCCATCTTGTTGGTCTCACGAAGGGTCTTGTCCAGCTCCTCGATCTCGACTTCGTTCCTCATGGTCTTGGTTTCGAAATATTTGACCTTTTTCAAGATGCCGTCGGCATTCTTGGATTCCATGGCCAGCTTGGTGACCGTGTCGGCCAAGTTGGTATCGGCCTTCTTGGCCTCATCCTCCATGAGCATGACTCGTCGAGACAAGGCACTGACCTCTTCTTCCGAGTCCTTGTAAGCCTTTTCCTTCTCCTCCAAGTTGGTCAGGGTCTTGTTGAGTTTGTCATTGGTCTCATCAAAGTCGGCCTCGTAGCTGGTGATCTTCTTTCCCAGATCTCGAGTGTCGGCCTCGGCCTTTTCGAATCGGGAACCGGACTCTTTGGCCTCGCTCTCGAGTTTGGCGATGGTCTTGTAGAGCTGGTCAGTCTCGCTTTTGAGCGATTGCATCTTCTTGCGAATGGCGTCCATGGTTTCGTTGTGGTTGTGGTGGTTGTTGGTCTTGAGGAGTTATTTTAAGAAGACTTTATTGTGTTTCGTGTAGAAGGTGGTTGTGGGACTGGAAAAGTAATGTGTGAAGTAACATTCATCACCGAAACCATCTCTTTCCCTCAGTTCTGGGAAGTTTATCAAGTTGAACGAGAAAAAAATCCATCATTCTAGGTATCTTGGCAAAAACAAGAGAAAGAGAAGTGTGTTCGAAGTGGTTTAATGTTTTGGATGTCTAATGGTGTAGTAGATGTAGTAGAAGTTCATCATATGAAATGTGAGTACTGGAAAGTGAAAGATCTGTGTCTCTTTTCTTTTTTTTTCATGTCGGTTTCAGTACCTTTAAGATGGAACAACGTGTAGTTTAAGAGTTGGCAAGACAACACCGTCAGCTTAAAAGAAAGACCGGACAGCACAATAATGAATCAACATATTTGACGGGTTAGTTGGAACGATTGTGAAAAACACCGAGGCAGTTAACATGAACGATAAATCGGTGGAGGAGGAAGTAGAATAATGAATAGGATGGGGAATATAAGGTAGTATACGTTGGTTGATGGATGATTGGTTGGATGGATGGATAGATGAATGGATGGATTGTTTGATGACTATGTGTCTGAATTAGGAGTTAGAGAGACTCTTTTATACGACTAGTAGTTGGCCAGCATATCGTCGAAGGTATCATTGAGCTCGTCTGACACTTTCTTGATCTTGAGCTTCTCGCGGTAGATCTCATCCTCGATGTCATCGATGCGATGATTCAACTTGGTGATGTTCATCTCGCCGTATTCGTAGCGAGCCTCGGCAATCTTTAGGCGTTCCATGAGTTGGTGGATTTTGTCCTTGAGCTTCTCCTCGCGCTCGGTGGCTTTCTCAGCGGAAATCTCCAGTTGCTTCATGTTCTCACCCACAGCCTCCAGCTCATGTTCCACGTCTTTGAGTTTGCCTTCGGCCATTTCGGCGCGTTCCAAGGCTCGCTTGAGCTCATCTTCTTGAACGCCCAATTTCCGGGAGAGTTCGTCCAACTTTTGTTCGTTATCACTGACCATTTTGTTGGTTTCGCGGAGCATCTTGTCCAGCTCCTCCAGCTCGACCTCGTTCCTCATGGTCTTGTTCTCAAAGTATTTGACCTTCTTCAAGATGCCGTCAGCCTCCTTGGAAGCCAAGGCCAGCTTGGTGACGGTCTCGGCCAGGTTGGTATCGGCCTTCTTAGCCTCATCCTCCATGAGCATGAGTCGACGTGAGAGGGCACTGACCTCCTCCTCAGCGGTCTTGTAGTCCTTTTCCTTCTCTTCCAATGACTCTGAGGTCTTGGTGAGTTTGTCATTGGTGTCGTCAAAGTCGGACTCATAGCTGGTGATCTTCTTGCCGAGATCACGGATGTCGCATTCGAATTGGTCGTTGCGAGCATTGGACTCTTTGGTGTCAGTCTCATACCTCTGAATAGTGGTGTAGAGCTGATTGGTCTCTGATTTGAGAGACTGCATCTTCTTTCTAATCGCATCCATGGTTGGTGGTCTGCGTCAAAGTCTACGTGTTAGAAAGAAAAATCTAAAAATATTGTTCAGCTCAGAACCTGGTCCTCGAGCGTCTGAAAAAAAGGATTAGTACATTTTAGAGATATGTTAAGCCATTACACCCTACATTTAAAGATAAAAAAAGATGCACAATTGATTTAAGGCACAAACTTTTAAGGTTGAAGTTACATGAACACCATTGAACTAGAGAATTCCCAAGCCAGCATTAGCAGGCACTTGCAAAAAGTGCTTCATTCGTTAAGAAAATATGTTTTGCTATCCCAAGAAGGCATGTTCGAAAAATCAGTCAAATAGGAAGAAAAGGAGAAAGAAACACCGAGTTAGAGTTCAGCGAAGTGTGTCAATAATGGGCAGTTCTGGGTTACAATGAGCATTTGCTTCAGGCAAATCATTCTCAAACGAGTAGTGGTCATGTTCAACATGTCAACTGAACAGTTGCAGTTTTATTTCATGAAGGAAGGAAGCAAGGACAATTCCAAAAAAGAGCGATGTGGCGAGGACTGTGGGTTGAGTGTTCATGGCAGCAATGAAATTGGTAGATGGATCGAGAGAGATATAGGTAGATTAGATAGTAGGTGCTCCTGGCTGTTCCTTCACATTAGTAGTTGGTCAGCATATCATCAAAGGTCTCGTCAAGCTCGTCCGACACTTTCTTGATCTTGAGTTTCTCCCGATAGATGTCATCCTCAATATCATCGATACGGTGATTGAGCTTAGTAATGTTCATCTCGCCATACTCATAACGAGCTTCGGCCACCTTCAGCTTGGCCAGCAGGGAATGGATCTGCTCCTTGAGCTTTTCCTCTCTTTGCTGAGCTTTCTCAGCCGAAATCTCGAGCTGTTTCATGTTTTCACCCACAGCAGCCAGTTCCTCTTCCAATTGAAGAATCTTGGACTCGGATGCTTCAGCTCGTTCAATGGATCGCTTGCATTCCTCCTCCTGAACACCCAACCTTCGGGTCATCTCGTCCAACTTTTGCTCGGAATCGCTGCCCATGCGCTTCGTTTCACGGAGAGTCTTGTCCAACTCTTCGATTTCCACCTCATTTCGCATGGTCTTGGTTTCAAAGTACTTGACCTTCTTGAGGATTCCATCGGCCTCTTTAGAGGCAAAGGCCAGTTTCATGACGGTGTCGGCTAAGGTGGTATCAGCCTTTTTGACCTCTTCCTCCAGAAGAGCTTGACGACGCGAGAGGGCGTTGACATCGTCCTCAGTGGACTTCAGCACGATCTCGTTCTCCTCGAGGGTGACGGTGGTCTTGACCAGCTTGTCGTTAGTCTCGTCAAAGTCTGACTCGTACATAGAGATCTTTTTACTTATGTCTCGAATGTCTATTTCGCATTGATTGGCCACATCGTTGGAAGCCTTTGTCTCGGCCTCCAGAGCGGCAATGCCTTTCATGAGATTCTCAGTCTCCGACTTGAGGGACTGCATCTTCTTTTTGATCGCATCCATGTTGCTGGGGTAGTCTTGGTTGAAATGGCTAAATGTTCAAGGACAAAGGATTTGTGTGTTAATGGGACTAGACAGGACAATGGTTATGCTGTGGCATGTAGACGACAAGAAAAGCCCAACGAAACCTTGATTTTGCAAAGAAGTTCAGCAACAACAGTAATGGACTTGATTGCGGCAACATTTCCAGTAAATACTTAGGTTAGACTGCCAAAAAGAAACGAAAAAAAATCATCTCAAATTGGAAAAAAGTGTTTGAGTCATTATGCTTTTAAAGGACCAAGCTCGAAGCCAAATCAAGTTTAAGGGGAAAGTGAGAGACAGTTGAGGTGAAGATTTTGATTGAAGTATGACCATTTTTAAAGACGGTTGAGTTGGAAGGGACCCTTGGGCTGAGGGTTAGTCAGCATGCACTCCACAAGGACAAGCTCCTAAGGTGTTAGTAACAGAAAAGGAAACGGAATATCAGGAGCCAGGGTTGCTGCCTCTGCCGACACCATGGGCAACTATTCTGGCCCGCAGGCTTGATATTCTGGCATCACTTACTCCTCCACTGTCACACTAAGAAATTAACCGGCACAAGAAGCGAAAGAATAGGATCTGAGACATCTTTCACAAGGGCCCATAGGCGCTTTCAATTCAAACAAATGGCACAAAAACAGACATGAAATGGATAGTTATACCATATAGATTTAGAAGTTTCCTTGTTTTTGCCTTGTTCCCACCTAAGACTAGTACCTGAGAGTCGAACATTTCTTAACCAGCCTTATTAATTGTAGTGAATAACACCTGAGGGTGGCAGTTGTGGTCGTGATGGATGGGGTTGTGGTGGTCGTGATTGATTCGTCGGAAAGTTGTTGAATGGACAATATAAACCTGGTCATTGGTGTGTGTGTGCAAGCTTCAAATGTCATGCCATTCCAAATAGCAAAAGTTAGTGTTAGCGATGGATCGAAGTAAAGTCTGTGAACGAGTCGCCTACTCCAGAGTGTTTGAACCCCACATGCAGGTCGCGTTCGAAAGGAAACAAATAAGGGACATCCATGGTTTTGTTGTAATGGTGGGATAGTTCTGTGCCCTGAAGCGCTTTATTAAATGTTAACATGTGTCATAAATGAATGCTCTAAAAGTGATAGTATATATAGTATATGCCTGCTTGCCTGCCTGACTTGCTAGTTGCCTGTCTCCTCCTCCATTTCAAAAAAAAGTTCGTCGCCCGAAAGTTTGGATATTTGGTGGGAGAGTATACATGGGTTTTGATGTGGTTCTTGATGCTCTTGTTGTTGTTGTTCTATGCTTGTAGGTCTAAATTATGTGGAAGTAGGTGGTTTTCTTTAGGTAAGAAGGTGTTTTGGTCACCCTGCAATGACGTCGCCCGAATGTTTGTGTGAACCATTGATCTTCGAATGGGTCACCCTGTTCAAATGTTCTAATACCGAGTCAACATGTCGTCGAAAGTCTCGCTGAGCTCATCGGAGACATGCTTGATTTTCAATTTTTCTCGCACAATCTCGTCCTCAATATCATCAATGCGGATGTTCAACTTGGTGATATTCATCTCTCCGTACTCGGCGCGGTTGTCTGCTTCTTTGAGTCGGGCCACAAGATGCCGGATCTGCTGCTTGAACTTCTCCTCGCGCTCCAAAGCTTTCTCTTCGGATACCTCCAATTGCTTCATGTTCTCGCCGACCATTCGAAGTTGCTCCTCCAAGTTCACATTTTTGTCATCGGCCAAGGCTGCACGTTCCATGGCTCGCTTGAGCTCATCCTCCATGACACCTAATCGCCGAGTGATCTCGTCTAATTTCTTCTCGGAGTCTTCCGACATGAATTTGGCCTCTTTCACCTCTTTGTCGAGCTCCTCCAAGAGAACCTCATTGGTCATATTCTTGCTTTGAAGGATTTTAACTTGTCGGGCGATTCGATCGGCGTCCTTGGAGGTGAGACAGAGGTCCATGGTGGTGCCAGCCAGATCGGTTTCCCTCCGTTTGACCTCTTCTTCCAAAAGGAGCATCTTTCGGGCCAAGTTGTTGACATCGTCTTCGGCGGCCTTCCAATCCTTCTCCTTTTCTTCCTCTTTGGTCACGGCTTGTTCCAACTTTTCGGCGACGTCGTCGTACTTACCTTCAAGGCCATTGATTTTCTTCTGAAGATCACGGATATCGCAATCGAACTTGTCGGCTTTGGTATTCGATTCCTTGGCCACTTTCTCCAGGGCATTGGCCTGGGTGACCATTTGGTCGGTCTCAACCTTCAGGGATTGCATCTTCTTTCGAATGGCATCCATGGTGAAAGGAGTTGGAAATAGAGAGTCCTAACACGAGATCCTAATCACCTAACTGTAAGATGTCTGCCCTGGCAAACCAGCAAAGGAAGGCAATGAAGAAGGGGTTGATTGGTTGAAGGTGGGGAAGAGGGAGTTCTGGAACAAAATGAAATCGTAATGCGTGTGTCATCGATCCTTGTTGCATAATCCTTCCTTTTCTTTCATTTTTGCTGGGCTAGTTCTTTAGGAGTCTGATTGTGGGTCAATGGTTCTAACGATGAAAGAGCAGCAGCATCTCATGTTATGCAATCGTATTAGAGGAAGAAAAAATGAATACTCAAGGTGTTGTAAATTGAAACGAAGCAGAAACCAACCCAAGTAGGAAGAGTTCATGCAATGTGGATCGATGAACACAAGCGATTTCATGATGCTCCAGGGTCCAGGCCTTTCGTGGATTTATGTCTATTCGCTGTGGCACAGTCATGGTAAGTAGTAGTTCAGCAACGTTCGCATCTCAATCCCCAACCTTCAGTGACAAACATAAGTTTTTGTGATTCCATTCATCATTCCTTAGTACCAACGCCTAGCATCCCAATGTACTGTAGTAAGTATTGAACGGCATGTTCGCGCAATGTGACAGGTCGGATACAAAAGAAGTCGTTCAGGTGAGTCAATGCTAGTGCAAAAACCAGTAAGAAATCCAAAAATATGTAATAGTTTGGCTGA
This sequence comes from Tigriopus japonicus, assembly GCA_010645155.1. Taxonomy (NCBI): domain Eukaryota; kingdom Metazoa; phylum Arthropoda; class Copepoda; order Harpacticoida; family Harpacticidae; genus Tigriopus; species Tigriopus japonicus. The sequence continues at coordinate 3,980,415 of CM021317.1, read as the reverse complement.
TGATACGACATTCGATAGTCAGATAACAAGAGTTAAAAAGTCTCAAAACCAGGCTGCTCTGGGCTAGAAACATAAATACTGCCACAAAAAGCGGACGTCTCCAAACATGGGCAGTGACTGTCAGGATAAGTAAATAAATATTCTATTTCAATCAATCAAAAATAATTTTTCTTTACAGGACTAAAGACGATTTTGTCCCAAGTAAGTGTTTCAATTTTCAGCTCAATCAAAGCAAAGGTAAAAATTGTTATCCTCTCAAGGCAAGATCACAACATAAAACACTAGAAAAGCGAATCTTCTCTTTGTCACCAAAAGAGCTGGACCACTTAATGTGTGTTCTACATTGCACAATATACCTTAGAAAAGATTAACGTATAGTTAAATCCCGTGATTGAGTTGGAAATACAAAGCAAGTCCTCTTTCAGTCAAGAGGCAATAAACACAAGGGTTAATTCGAAGAAAAATCCTTTCATATCCTGATCGTCACCGTCCATGTTTGGAGACGTTCTTGACAGCAACCCAAATAGGGCACTGAAATTGCTATCAAAAAAGTCCATGCAGACATTTGGCCATTCAAATGTCATCATGAGTAAAAAAAACTCGAGCCTTTTTAGTTGCAAACTGAATACTTAAGCGACGTACTGTAAGAAAGATTATAAGAAGCGAAAGTGGTTCCCATGAAATACAAATAGCTTTTCTCTCTCTCTCTCTCACTTTTCATTTATTCATGATGCAAGGTCCAATAATGGAATTTCTCATATGGAATCACTCTCCAGACTGATCTGTTATTGGCATGATATATGTCTTAGTTTGGGGTGGGTTCACCCATAAGGGGCTAATTGGCAAGGGAAATCAGTACTTTGAGAGCATCTCATCAAACGTGTCGCCGAGCTCGTCGGAGACCTTCTTAATCTTCAATTTCTCCCGTACGATCTCATCCTCGATGTCGTCAATGCGGATATTCAATTTGGTGATGTTCATCTCGCCATACTCGGCCCGCTTATCGGCCTCCTTCAGTCTATGCATGACGGCCTTGATTTGTTGCTTGAATTTCTCCTCCCTAGCTAGAGCCTTCTCTTCCGAGACCTCCAAGAGCTTCATGTTCTCGCCAATGTTTCGTAGCTCAGTTTCGACCCGTACAAGTTCGCTCTCGGCAAGTTCTGCCCTTTCCATGGCCCGTTTCAGTTCGGATTCGACCACTCCATATCGGCGAGAGATCTCGTCCAATTTCTTCTCCGAATCCGCCACGATCGTATTGGCTTCGCGGAGATCTTTTTCCTGATCCTCAATGGTCATCTCGTTGTTCATGTTCTTGCTCTCGAAATACCTGACCTTCTTCAAGATCGTGTCCGCCTCCTTGGAGGTAAAAGCCAAATTCTTGACGGTTTCTCCCATCCTGGTGTCGGCATCTTTGGACTCGATCTCCAAGAGTACCAATCGTCGAGACACCGATCCGACATCGTCCTCAAGTGAGGTGAGCTCTTTCTCCTTCTCTTCTAATGCGGCAACGGTCTTATTGAACTTCTCGAGACAATCCTCAAGATTGGCCTCGATGTTACCGATCTTCTTGTTCAAGTCACGGATGAGAGCATCGTTCTTGTCCGAGCTGGCATTCATCTCGGCCGCTTGCTCCTCATGACGCTTGGCAGTGGCCTCATAGCTATTTGTCTCGGCCTTGAGCGACTGCATTTTCTTCCTAATGGCGTCCATTTTGTTGATCTAGGATTGAAGAGCGAGATATTGTCGGGTCAGCCATGTTTGTTGAAACGTTTTCCTTGGACGGGGATGACGCTTCAGCACTCACTCAAGAAGACATGGACGTGGACGGAGAGTGGTTGTGGATGGAGGAGGAGCAAATGGAGATTTTGGACACCAGATGGCACGATTTGAGTAGAACATTATCATCTCCAGAGAGTAAATCAATCACTTGATCTACTCTTGAATTTTACAGAAACCGCCTACTCAGTACTCAGTAAGTTGAAAGAGAAAGAAAAAAAAACAGATATGAACCCAGAGAGTAAATAGGTGATAATGAGAGCGTTTGTGTGACAGAGAGAGAGAGAGAGAGTAGCCAATGGGGGATCGTAAATGTCTATCAAAAAGCTCGTACGATTTGTGATTCCGACCTGGAAGTTGAGAGGAAAAGTGCAGGATGAATGTTAAAAAAAGCCGAGAGCAGCCTTGGCGCAATCAGATTGAAAATGAATCGAGTAACATAAGCATAACTTAGAGAATGCTTGAGACCTGAGATCAAAGAACATTATCAATGGCTGGCCCAGAAGTTTGTGTGATTTCAAGTCTTGGAGATTTCAAGGAAATGCGCAACAGAGGGCGCGCACCAGATCCCAATCTAACTGTTGTATGTCGAGAATAATCGTTGTTGTTGATGTTTGGTTGGTTTTACGTTCTCAAAAGCCAAGCAGGCATATTAAACATATGAAAACATTTAGATCAGGCAAGAGCGCAAGCAACTTAAAAAGAGTTCAAATCTGGATGCTATTTATAAAGCGAGAGATTGATAATGTTTGACTCAAATCCCAATTGTCTCATGAATTGGTTTGAATAACAGTATTGGTGACCTTCAGCCACTTGGAACGCATTGGGAACCAATTTGGTCCCATGACGACGTTCAAAGTGACTGAGATCAAAGATCGGTTTCGTCTCGTTGAAGGTTGTTAGTAGTAGCAGCAGCAATAGCAATAGCAAGGAAAATGAACCCAAACTAGTTTGTACATTCATGCAAATATGAGTGGTAATAATTATGATCAGTATTGAGCAGCTCATCCGTGTTTCACTCTGTCATCCTTGTGATTGACGATGGCTTGATCAAAGAAAAAAAGATGTCCTTGCAAAAAGTGAGGGAACCAAAAAACGCCCTTGTTTGGGATGTTCGAAAAAGGAAAACAGTTGGATATTTAAGTGTTATTCACTACATTGAAACGGAAGCAGAGAGTAGCTCTAAGCAGAGAGCAGAATTTACATGAAATGTTGCTGCCAATTACTTCGAAGGATCTCAAACCTAGCCATGAATGAACAAGCTGACCCTACTATTGTCCTAATACAAGAAGAAGTAAAATGATTCGGTAAAGAACAGAGGAAAAGCAATCGAAATATCCATGGTTTTGGCGTGCTATGGTGGTTGCTCTACCACTGCTAATTCTACAACAAATAAACACTACATCAAAGACGGGAGAGCATGACTAACGAGTAAAATCTAGAATTGGTCGTACCTGATGAGTTGAGCTTCAAACGAAGGAAGGATGTGAATGGAGACAAAGTGTCCAAGAAGATGAGGATCGAGGAGTCTGAGGTCGATGAAGAAGCACTCACTACTTCTTACTGAGACTTGGCCCAACTAAACTCTTGAGGAACAATCGATTCTCCTAGAGAGCTTCCTTCGCCCGCACTCATTCTCCCTTCATACAAGACACAGAAAGAGAGACAATAATAGACACTTGGCAACGTGACCTGGGGAAAATCTCCACACGTCGTCCCTGGGCATTGTTCTACTAAGGGCAGAGTTCAAGACTTGCCCTGGGTCCTGGAACAGCCACGGGAACAAACAAGAATGGAAGAAAGTTTGTTTCAAGAGTTCGAATACTGGGCCATTGTCGAGAGCCACACATCTTCCTACTATCTAGTACCCAGTACACACCTTGCATATACTATAGAGGGAGTTGGGTACGTACATAGGTGCCTAGATGGGCTGGGTTCATGTCAGGTATGCCTGAAGGAGGTCGCGAAAAGGGCGGATCCAGTACAAGGATCGCTCTGGATCTTGGCAATTGTTTCAAGGAGCTCTCAAAAGTGGATTCCTAATTTGGGCTCATCCTTGAATCCGCGCTAATGAATTGTCCTTAGAAGATGTCCATAAGACATCTTTTTTATGTGGTGGCAGAGGTCGTAGTACAAAGCAGCAGGGGAATAAGAAGAGCATCTCTTGGTAAAATCTAAAGATCCGGAATTGTAACATCCTCATAAAATATCCAGTCTTCGACTTTGGGTCATGCTCGAGAGCGTGGAACAATGACTTCACTTCTCAAATATGGTGTCCTATCTGCAAAAGAAAAACATGTCCTAATGCGTCTAAAACGTTCTGATAGTCTTTTATCTTTTGCCAAATGTTTTCCTCTCCTACTTCCATAGCAAATAGAAAAACTTGGGAAATCGGAACCACCGCAACAATCTGGCTAAATCATTCCCCAAGGTCGTTCCAAATGATGGCCTGTGGTGTCATGGGAAATTTCCTGGCACACTTCAGAAACTCCGGTCAATTCACCCTTCGATGGATCAAGAATACTAAAATATGGGGCCCAAGTTTCGAGCATCACAACATGTATTGGATTGTTCTTGGGTGGTTGAAAGGTGGAAAGTGCCACGTTGATCTATGGACGACGCACATCTCTCAATCCATCTTTGAGTGAGATGTGATGGTATTTACTCTTTCACGGGAGACAAATGGGAACACGATCACCTGCTTGTGTTTGCAGACCCAATTTAGATATGTTTTAAGACAAGGGAAAAGAGGAACGAAGAAGGAAGAAGGATGACGATGATGTTGATGTTGATCTCTGGCGTTCGTTCTCTTTGTCTAAGTGAGGCTGTGGGTTGGTGGGACAGACTTGATGTTGATGATCTCTTTGATGTGGGTGACAAGCCCGGTGAGATAAGTTCAGATTTGGTTGGAGAGACTTCACTGGGGTCGCAATTAGGAGGAATCTCATACGGGTATCGTAAAACCAAGGGAGCCCATAACTATGCTTATGGTTGTTTTAATATTAACTTATAGTGTGGAAAAAGTTTAGAGAAGTCAAAAAATTGGAGGTAGGGCTAGTTAATTAGACCGAAATGTTAAAAAAGATACGTGTTGTTTTGAATAGTTTAAAGAAAGATGAGGAACCCTGAGTAACCCCCATGGTGTTCCAATCTAGTACATTTAACATTTCAGGTCAGGGCCATTGAAAAATCTCATAATAAAACCAACACCAGAGGGCGGGGCTAGAACCCTGACAATTGAGAATCTTCAAAATGAGCTTAATTTTGATAACGATTTAACGCTTGATACTAATTTGAAAAGAAAGAGGGAAGGTTTTTTTGAAACTGTGGATGCGATGAACAGTATGTTATGGACTCTTCAAAGCAAAAAAGTTCTTGTAAATTAATCATTAGTTGCAAGACTACTTGAATGAAGATAATTTTACAACTGAACGAATTTGTTATAGCTTTTTATGTGTTTGATAGATATAATTTGGAAGGGTTCAAGGGCCCTAAAAACGATTTTACAAGATATGATCTTTACAACAAGAATTCTCTCGCTTATATTTTCTTCCAATATCTGAGAGAAAGTATTTTTGGAGAATACATTTGTTTGGAAACCATTGTGGGGTTTACTTGGATTATTTTGCCTAATGATGGGCAAAATACCCCGGGATGAATATCTAATTTTATAATGGAACCACATTTAATGACTTCTTTTTGAGGCCCATATTTTTGCTTTTCGTCCTTGATTGAGTTCAAAATTATTTTGGCAGATACGAAATTTGGAAACAATCAGTGCTTTCTTTGTTCTTTCTTTATTGGAGAAAATTTTCAAGCGAAATGGATCTGGGGAAAACATTGAATCAAGCAGAAAATTAGAAAAAAAACTGAGACCTGCTTTTGGGTCAGTTTTATGATTGGTCAGATCTTTCTGTGGAATTCAAGTTCTTCGCTTCTGGGCCGAATGCTTTCATGTGTTTGACGATTTCTGTCCTCCCTCAGACCTTTCTAAAGAGGCCAGAACAAATGTAGGAAAATGCTCTCGAATTTCCACGTAGCCTTCAGTTATGGTCACTGTAGAATGCATCTCGATTCAAGGAAAATGAATTGAACGAACATTCAGACACATTTGTCCCTTTTCAATATTTCTTAATGGAATTGAAAAAAGTAAATCGGTTTTGGGGCAATTTTCAATCGCTGATGCATGTCGTTGGAATTGTGTTTGGATTTGCAATCCGACCGATAAGGAAATGGTTCATTTTTAATACGAAGGATTTTTTTGCGCATCATGTGAATGATCTTGAGGAGGTTATTTTTTGTCAAAAGCTATTAGTGGAATAACATCTTCACTTCAATAAAGTACAAAATAACCATAATCATTTATGTGTAAGCCATGCTAAACAAGCTATCAAAATATTTCAGGTAATCTAAAATGACTTGAATACTAATGAAATAAGGTGCAAACATTATTACTATTGTTTCTACAACTAACAAAAAAAATTTAAATCTGAAATTGAGTTTCGGAAAGTTGAACACATTTTAGAAATTTGCTTCGAAAGGCCCACGTAATGTGCATAAGTATAACAACGCAACCTCTCCCAAGTCTCGTTTTATTTTCCCTAGCGTCTCTAATTTTCCCCACAAGTATCTTGAAAATGAAAAAGAACACGAAAGGAAGAAAATGTTTGTGAGGTAGCTATTAAGTTTTAACGTTAAACTGTAAGATGTTCTTCGATTAACATTGATAAACTTGACATTGGAAGTTAGGGAACTTTTTTATATGTTGAGCTGACACTGTTAATTCTATAAAATGTAAATATTACCTGAAGCTTACAAGAATCCTTGGAGCGGGTTAACCCACTGAGTCTCGCCTTTTGCAATCGCGAAATCATTACGTACATTATTTGTGAAATTTTTCGCCGTTTTCATTGTACTTTGATGGCTATCATTGATCAATCTCAACTTGCTGCACTTATTTGATACTTTCCTTGGCGGAACTAATCTTAAAATTGGATTGGCTTTTTACCCCAAGAATGGTATTCGAAATTTCGTTCCAACTTGAGTCATCTTATCGGAATGTCCGAGCCTGTCCTGCACTTAATTGTTTGACATTAATCATTTACTGGTGGGCATTTTTTAGTCACTTAATTTAGTTACTTTGTTACTTTTTTATTTATTTACTTAATTTAGTTACTTTGTTACTTTTTTATTTATTTACTTAATTTAGTTACTTAACTTGGGAATCTTACATTGTTTCTTTAAATGCATAATGCGGTTAACATGAAAAGCGTCCCTTTAGATAAAAGGGTAAAGAAACGAAAACAAGAATTGGGGCAATTAACACCATTTCCAAAAGCTTATGCCTCTTTTTAGAAATTTGGAAAGAATAATTATGGAATTTGAAAGAATGAAGGACAGAGTATGGTTGAGTATAGACAACATTTTGGAGCAAGTCGGCGATTTTCTATATATGTTTCTAAGTCTGAGACCCACTGAACACATATTACATCCAATACGTCTGTTTCTAATGGGACAACACGGATACAATCCTGCTTGCCAAACCTGACAACACTACATCAAGTCCCATTCAGCGCAATTCATTGTCTGACAATGACAACTCTCACATTTACCCAATACGAGCGGTATTCGACGATTTAGCCTCCAGCGAAATACCTCCTTCCACCAACACCACAAATCCAGAATCGATGTAAATCGTTCATACATATCAAGTTCGCAAGTGAATCACTTGCCTGAATTACATTCCATTGTCACAGTCACACTGAGTTTTCTAATCCACCGGGATAAAATCAGCTGTTCACTCACAGCTTCTCGTTGTGGAATTTGGAATCGGAATCGGGGTGGAAAAGAGGGTAAGGGTCGAATTTCGGAGGGTTGGTGATCTTTTGTGCATTGTCTGGAGCTCATCCAAAGTCTATCCGCACTCTGTACACATTCAAAGTCAAAGGAACAACGCACACATCACGCAGAGAGGAATGTGCACAAATTGCCATGGCTAAGGCTATTGTGCTATTTGAATAGATTTCATGAGGACGAGCCTCACGGCGAAGCTTTCGTGGCTTTTCCAATATCAAAACCACCACCAGCACACTTGTTCATCCACGGATCATAAAACTTATGTGGTAAGAACTTGTATTATTGAAGAAAGTGAGTGGACGGAGGAATGGATGGTTTTCCGTTATGGTGTGAATATTTATGATAGATTGTGTTTTCCATTTCATGGCCCGTTTGGATAGCTGGACTGGCGAGCTCCCATGGGAGAAATTCACTCTCGAGAAGTGTTAAAACACTGGAGCATATTGCGCACTGTAAGCACGTACTCCTATCAATAACATGTCTTCCCCTTGACACTTTTAGAGGATATTTTTGCGATCCCACAGTTTGATCAATATGCTCCTCCTTATTTAGTCCGTGAGGAACGGAATTGATTCTTATTCAAAGGACGTGAGCCGAAAATGAAAAGTTGGGTTCTCATATCCAAGATTTGGAGGTACCCTACGTATTATATGTGAGTGTCTCATCTCCGTGGCTAATTTTATTGGCATTCTCTTGCGACGAATTCGGGAGGATTGGCTTCCAATGTGAAAAAGCATGGCACGTAAAATATATGATCAGTAGAGCCATTGGATAAATCATGGACACACACGATCCCGTCCAAAGGGACTCGTGAAGTAATGTGGGATGTGGCAAGAGGAAAGTGATCCAAAAATCGCGGGAGTGGAACGGCCAATAAAAGTGGGATGAAATGGATGGTCGGCCCGCAATGTTGAGAAAAGGATGAGTAATACTACTATCGTCTTGGTGAAGATTTCGTTTTTCATCTCGTGATGCCCAGCCCTCAAGTGGGCTAAATGTTGGTGTTATCAGTTTCAAATCAGGGTTTGAGCTTCTGGCTGAAAACCCGTTCCAAAGCCAATAGAAGGTGAAGAAGACGACACTTTGTTGAGGAGATAGCTCAAGAAGAGCAGTTGGAAGGAAGGTGGTGGTCATAAATCTGGGTCTCAAGCTCACTTTTATATGCATGCTGGAGGGATTAACTCCTTTGGTGTGAGCCCACTTACTTCGTGCTCGCACTGACCAATTGATTAACGAGGCAGAAGTCATTTGCCTTGGAAAAGTCGACAGAACTAATTAATGCACTCTCACATACCTGGGCGTAAGTTGACCCCTTAACTTCGAGCTGAGAGATATACCATGTAAAAGACTCCCTTAAGCCCCAGAAAACGAGGGCTACTGACGAGGGTGGTTGGTTGGTTTCTCAGGAAAATTTGTTTTGGTACTTCTAAAAGAGGATTTGAGCGGCCAGTTTACACGGCATAAGAAATGTGGCCATCACAACACTGTTTTAAATATCAAAGCAAAGGATCTCGGATTGTAAATAATGAACAATAAATGATTATCGATACACCAAAATCTAGTGGGTGGATTCCAGCATTGTGATGGTTGAACCAAAATGAACGCGTTCCCTTGTTTTGCCAATACAGTGTTCAGTTCACAATGTGGCAATGAGTTAGGATGTGCTTTGGAGAGCCCTCCTACAGAGAGCCGCACAATCGTGGGACAGGTGATAAATTCCGTGGTCAAATCAGTTAAAACACTGGTGGCGTTGAGGAACTCAACCATTGAGCAAATAGATCCCACTTGGGGGTCTGCTTGAACTTTCAGGACACCCAATGGCCCCATTTGGCTGACGAGATTGATTCTCATTAACCTGGATTGAGCTCTCTTCAACCTTCTGAATATGCAACCCAAAGTCTCTCAGGACCGTTTCGCCCGCCAATTTAGAGACTTGAGGCCTTACTCGCTTTAAGAACTTGCATATACATACCAAGTATGCCGGAGAAAGGGAACCCTGAGTTCTTCCCAAAACAATGGAGGACCCCGTGACATCCACGGGAGTCTCCGATACTTTCTTGTCTATGAAAACATATCTCGGATTTGATGTCTCTTTGACCCCGCGCTCCCATCATCCCCCATTGGCTGGTACCTTGCTTTCTCTACTATGGCCTACCTATTTCGTGGTGGTTGGGGATGTTCGTATTGTCTCTGTCCATCCACAGAAAAGTGAATGCATGCTCGAGATCGTCTTGAGCCTGAAAAGCTTCCCGGACCGAAGTTGACTTTGACTCTTAGAGTCCAAAACAAAAGGCGTAATCTCCGTGTGTCGCGATATCTTGTCAATCTTCAACGCTTGGAAATGATTCATAGACTTTATTGAGCATTGCTTGTGGTGGATGCAGGAGGCATCATAACTGATAGCACGGTTTGGGTCTGGGCCTGTTTGGTTGGACCCAAATCCTCGATAGATATGATCGACAGTTGGTGAGGCACTTTGGCGAGATAATTTATGTCTCATCAGGGCTCGATAGAAACGAAGGTGATCGATAAGCGGGGAAAACGAACTGGCGAGATCCGTATCATGTTTCATGCCACCTACCTCGACAATGCCCGTTCACTTTAAGCTGTAAAAGTTAAGATCAAAACGACTTACCATTGAACCATTTCAAACCGGCACCAAGACACCCTAAACGTTTTTATTGGTTCAAGTCATGTTCTGCGGTTGATAACCTTCGGATGGTCTTCTTAATTCTTCATGGCTAAAAGCTCAAAGGCTTTCATCACCGTGGAGAAGAGATAAGATCAATTGCGAAACTGTGTCGATATTCTGAGAACTCGATGCCCTGACATTTATCCATTGGACTGGATTGCCAATGTATTACAGGATGTAGTAAGTATTCTGTGCATCTTTCGCTCGTTGCGCGTTCTGAAAAGATGGAGGAATTTTCAATTTCCACACGATCACACACACTCATTTCGGGGGTCTTATCACAAATGGAAATCAAATTGGACGCGATCGCCTCTGAATATCAACAAGTGGAAAAAGTGCCAATAGCGAGAATTGAAAATAGGATCGTTTGTGAAGACCTCCAAATATATGTTACCAAAGGAGGGTTTCCCCATTTTGTTCCAGAACCGCATTCCAAAGTTGGATCGAGTTCCACGGAGATCCTAGGGCACGATATCCGATTGCCTACACAGTTCAGTAGTTGGGGTGCAAGGAAGCGAGACAAGAGAGGTTTTTTTCGGGAGCGGGGCAATAAATTTTCCACGCAAAGTTTGAAATTGGGCTCCGTGATAAATTAGTGAAATGTTGATTCCATTCAACGGATTCGTTGATGCACACGTATGAATATTTGGAACCAAACGGAGAGTCCTCAACAGCTGTCCGGTTTCCTCCTTGTGTTTCAATGGAAATTAGAACTGATTTATGAACCTGAACCATTGCAATAAAGTCGCGTTTCAAAAACGAGTTTTGTGGCACCAAGATGGGGCTTGGTTTTCAGACATGGGGAGTTTTAGAATGGTTCGTCTCATATCGCACATCATGTTGACTTGCTCGAGATTGTTTCCCATATTTGGCCCAAGTCAATTAAGACTCACAGTTGTTTGAATTGGAATAAAAAATCCGGGATGGTTTTCTTTGCCAAGCTTAAGTAAGGTCATATCTCGATGGTTGAGTTGATATCATCGGCTCTTTATGTGAGCCATCTAATTATCTCTCAGTGGGATTAGAAGTATGCCCTATGACCAAATGTGGCTCTCCTTGCTGAAGATGCGGAATCGCTTCATCCATAAACTTGAGTCTTACATTTGTCTTCGATCTCGCTTCATTTTTTGTCCCCGGAACAAAAAAAAACTTTGTCTCGACGACGAAGACCGCAAAGGAACCCCCTAAAAATCCCTATTGAAGGGGGAACCGAGAACCTTCTTCGATGTCTTGGTTTCATACATGGAAAAAATAGCTTTATTTTCTCTCTCAATTGTCAAGAGATGACAAACGGGCCTTTTAAAACTGGAGGGGCGATATTCCCCATTTTTATGTGTTTAAGAGTTGCTGAAACATAACTAAAAGATGTTAGGCAAATGTTCGTTGAGCATGCCTGCGTTAATGAATTTTGCATGTGTCGAGTTGTGCCTCGAAAAGATGAGTAATGAAGTCCCAGAGAGAATGGTTTCCTTGGAAAATGAGGTTGATGACCAGAGTGGAGAAAAGATCGCTTGGACATGGGACGAAAACTTTGCTCATTTTGCAGTTCCGGTTCCATTGTTGCAGTGTGATCCAAGACGCCTCTGTTTTTCTTTGTGGTGAGGTGAAAATGGATGGGGTAGAAAATGCACAAAAAACCGCATGGAACAAAGAAAATGGGGAGAATCGGTGGGTAGTTTGGCTGCAAATTGTTCAATTCAACCAAAGCTCTTCATCACAGTTAAGGAAATCTATGAGGATCATCCAGCAACACCATAGATCTAACGTGATCCCTCATGGGAAAGACTGAATCATCATCCCCTTTATAGACTGATAAAATGAGACTAGGGATTGCTCAATATTTGTTAACAAAAATTCGGTTTCCTGAAAATCAAGTTAACGCACTCGAGATTTTCAAATAGAAATGAAAGCAAAAATCAAAAAATCAAATCTTGATAAAAATTGGAACAATAGAGCCCATTTCATCTACAGTCAGCAATACATATTTTATTAACATACCGTCACTTTTCAAGTGACAAGCCGATTCAGAACCCCCTTGCCAAAGTTACTTATCTTTTTCATGTAAAAGAAATGTTCAATCATCTTTTTGAAACAAAATTTTATTTCAACTTGCTTTAGTTTCCCGTTATGTTCAGTTAACAAATAACGGTTTTAACACTAACGGAATTTTAGCCATCCCTAATTGTGACCAACACTATATCAATTTTTCCATCACATTGAGATGTGATATCAAATGACTATTGGATTTCTCTCTCGTCTCTTCTTCGAACAACCGTCATTTCGCACGGACAATTGACCAACTATTATTATCCATTGCACCAAAAGAGATCCCATCCACAGGGCTGAGGTTTGCATAAACTCAGTCACAAATTTTTCACTTGTTCAACTAGTATCCCACCAAATCTAATCACGAAAACAAATGATAACACACTCCCTGTTCAGTAGATCTTTCCTTCAAAAAAACTTTTAACCCAAAGTTCAACTAAACCTGATTTACTCGAAGGTTCATGTTCCCCGATCCAGTTGTGGATCCTCATCTACGATCTGCGGCACGAAAGTTGGAACAAAGCAGCGGGTGAGCCAACAGACTGAAAGAAAGTGAGTGAGTGAGAGAGAAAGAACGATCCACTCTGGTGTTCCGACTTTTCCAAATGATGATCTCTTGCCTCTTTGTCGAGCGATACCCTCTGATCGACCCATGGAACCCGTGTACTATTACAACAAAAGTCCAGACAGGACTGGAACGAGAGGGGGTCTTTCCTTGACGCAGAGGCTATCAAGTGAAAAGAATGGACGAGGTGAATCATTGAATGCCTGAACACCCTCTTGTAGATATAGTTCACTACTGTACTGAACGACCAGGCTATTTTTTCGGGTGGAGATGATCCCTCATGAATCATAACGACTTGTGGTATCTTTGTATTTTGATTGGGGAAGGGCAACTCACGCGAAGCTTTTCGTTTTGATGGCGTTACAATTTGGTAAACTTTATCTATGATGCATTTTTACCGAAACATTGATATCCATGGTAATCGGAGAGCAAAGCAACTTAACATTCAAAGGCTAGCTTGATCTAAACAGTAATTCCAATTAAAAGGATTGTCCATTTCGGCCGTTTGTTCATTCAGCCAAACACAGTAAAACCATCCACCGAGATTTTTATCTAAAAAAGTCAAGTGAAAACCCTTGTTCATCTTTGGCTGATTTGAAAATGATATCCCAAGTTTATTACGTCCTCCAGACTCTGGGATTTAGAGATGGAAGATCACTCTAAAAAGGACAACTTTAGATGGGAGAAAAAACTGATGACCTGTCCCACTTCAAGGCCATAAATTCGCACTGCGCATTGGCTTTTGATGGCCGGGACAGACCAGATTTTTTATGTCCACTCTGATCCCCTTCCAAAGCTTCTTAAGCTCCGCAACTTCTCTGGTACCACTTGAAACGGTTATCCGGGCAAAGTGGACACTCGTGAGATGACACCAGAGCAAAATTAGTAAGAAACAATCACCAAGTTGTGGAATGTTCTCGTTCCAATTGAATGCATCCTCCGGGTTCGATCTTTGAACGAGCACACAGTACACACTGTACAAAGGGGTAACGCCACTTGATCATGGAATTTCTCTCTTCAGTGCCAAAAAGAGAGAGTATTGGACACATTCTGGGTGACGTTGTTTCAATGACTGAGTTGAAAGCAATAATAAGTAATCGATCAGGGAGCTGGCAAACACTGCCAGCTTGTGTTCAATGATCTCAAAGGATCGCGTCATCCTCTATGATGCATGAAATTCTAGGCCAATCGAGGCCACCAGAACACATTACAGTTGGTCGCGTGCCAATTTAGTAATTTTGGTGAACCTAGTGACAAATACACACACGCATTATGACATCCCGGCAACCTTGGAATTTCATCTATCCAATGGATAATGTTGACATGATGTCAAGTTTATTGACATGCTCACGACAACAAATCTGTCATCGTCATGAATGGTGTGTACTGAATAGTGACCAACAATGTACATGTGAGGCCCCACCTATGTTTACAACCCCTCGGAATCATTCGTTCATTGAATCACGAAATATGCCACAGAAAAGTCAGAGCTGAACGAACGAAGGATCTCTCAATAATGACTTTATTGGTCGGAATGCATGCAATAAGACGATTTGGTTACACTAAGTGGGTCTGTCTTCGGTCTTCAAGAGCTCTCAAACCATGCATTAAATTTACTACCCTTAACGTTGGGAAGTTCGAGTGGTTAGACAGTAACAAAGTAACCAATAACTAGGTCCAATTTCAAAGAATATTTTCCTAGATTGATCAAAGTGCAAGCAATCGACTTCTGAAAGACTTCAAGTTAATTCAAGGATCTTCTTATGCCTATGTCAATACTTTCTGAAGTCAAATTGAGATGACTACTCAACAATCAAGACGGATATCGAAATCCATTTCCAATGCAATGGAATGAATGAAAGAAAGATCATTGAAATATTTTGAAAATCAGGAAACTAAGTAGTTTGTGAGCATCGAAAATTGTTGTCTGTTGAACAGTTTCAAGCATTTTTGACAACGTCCAATCCTGATCACTTGTGTCACAATGCTTCCAAAGAGAAGACGTTGTTCTCTATCTGATTCGGATAATCGGTCTTTTGTGAGTCTTTAATGCAATGCAGGAACCCCAAGTAGGCCTCCTTTTGGCTTCTGAATCCAAGAAGTGGATCAAGGAAGAGAGCAACTTCCGGATATCCCGGCTAAAGGAAGAAAAGCCTTTTCCATTTGCTTGAGAGGAAAAGTGAAGGCAATCATGAATCAAAAGGCACCCGAAAGAGATTGATTAAGGACATGTCACTGACGTTTGGTTGTCCCTTGGGAGGGCACAATCCGAGAAATCCCAGAGTGCAATGGAAACACTGAGGACGTCAAGTATTCCTCTTGATCCCGTTTCTCCAAAGTCAAGTGTCAACGCTTTATTCACATTTCAATCAGATCCTTTGAAAATATTCCTTTAAAATCCAACCATCCCCTGACACGATCTGAAACACATCCGAACCATGGGTGCGTAAAAACCTATGAACCGTCCTTCGACGCACGAATCACCGTTGGAAAAGCTCCTTCCGCGCGCGAGCACCCTGGGCGTTTTGTTTTGTTGTATGCTGTCGGGTGAACGGCATGCACGGAACCTCCTGCCAAAAGTAGCAAAGCAGAGGCCTGAGGATCAGTGTTGTGAAGCCGGTTGAACGGAGAGCGTTGTTTTGCTCGTTAGAGAACTTCAGAATTGATCGAGAATTCCATCAGCTGATCTTCAGTTCATAACTAACCAACCATCGGTCTTTTATGACAGAATCGTGCTACATTGGGATTAGTGGAAATTGAGTGAGTGTCTTTTACTGCATGGTTTTTCTCCCGACCAGAAGTGTGTCAAGTTCATCGGATTTCGGACACGCAATGAACCACTAAAGATTTGAGCCAGTGGAGATCGACAATCTGATTGAAAACGTTGGAAAATGGAATCTGTCAAGCTTCTGTCGTCCTTGATCTTGTGCTTCGCTCTTTGTCAAGGTAAGATCGCGAATCACCCTCAATTTCGTACTTCTTTTTTACATTTTCGCTTCACTGTCTTTTGGAAAAAAAACAACAGGGGACGAACCAAGTGAATGGTTTCAACAAGGCAATTATGTCCTCTGTTGCACTAGATTCAATTGAGAGTTGTCACGCTGGCAAATCTCGGTTCTTTGTTCAGTTAGGGAAGTGTACGTACGAATGAACTTCTCAAACTGATGTCTTTGATTCCCGAGGACATGGAGAATCCACTATAAAACGAAGCCTCCAGAGACAATTGATCATACTTAAAAACTCTTTTTTTATGAGCCACTCACACCACTAAAGAACCCTTTGCGTGAGGTGGTTAGGATCCCTCCCATTCATTAGTAGGGAAGTGGTCAATGCCAAGATATGAATACTGAACTTGAATCAATCCTACTTGTTCATTCAAGACTGACGATTTGTGTCCCTGAGTCTGTTTTGTCGTTTCCTTGGTTTATTCGTTATCTGCATTGAGGATCCAGAGGGCACTATTGCACCCAGGAAACGCCTTCATTTCATAATCCAAACTTCCAAGTTTCTAACGGTGGCCATGGGTCTGTTTTTTGGGAAGAAAATCTTGATCTACTAGCTCTTGGACTGTTTCTCCAACCACGCCAAACCATCCAATAGTACTGGTTCTGTTCGAAGAGCTTCTACTTCTTTTGCTACTACTACTACTACTACACCTGTCATAACATGTACGTATGTGTTTGGTACAAGTGGATAGAGTGCCGTTGTGGGAAATAGGAAGATGCGATTACAGACATTTCTTCATCGTGAGAATTGAAAAAAGACCTACCACCAACAACCAGAAGTTTGCGTCGTTGGTTGGTCGGTTGTCTTCAACGCATCTTTTTGATCTTTTGGACGGACTTTCACACAGAAGCAGCCTCTTCATCATCATCATCATCTTCTTCATCAGGTTCTTCTTCTTCATGTTCTGTCTATTGAAAGGTGATCTGGGTGGTATCAATGCCAATGGAATGGAAGCAGGAAGATCATCTTGAATTGGTGATTGCCATCCGTCTTCTTTGTGCATAATTTCAGTGCTCCATTCCGTTTCCCGAGTAATCGTCCAATTTCGGAAGGCTTCCTTTGAACTTCCTGGCCCAAGATTTTGGCATAATTTATCGCTTCAAAGCTCGAGAACATGCAGACATTTGTTCGGCTTCATCAGTGACATGAGGAACCCTTCAATTAAAGATAGAGATGTGACACAAAACAAGCTCGAACTGATTATGTATGCGCGGAAACTTGGCTCCGGACGAAAGCACTAAATGATTTTGTGAACCGCTTGATCTTTGCATTTCTTAATGAAAGAAGTTTTCTTGTATTTCCGCCTTGGAAGTTTTCACTCTTTTCCGCTAATGCTCACAAAAGCAAATCTTTCCGACAGAGTTGTTGGACTCCTTCATTTCATTCAGAAAGGAAGAGTTTAACTCCGAGAGGAACGAACATAAACGAGAGACGGAAAGATGATTTTTATCTGTAGATGTCTGTTTGAAATTGGTTGACTAATAAAAGAATTCGAGGGAAAGTCGGACACTCCAAGTGGATGGAGGTGGGAATAGCTTCCATAATGATTATGCCAGAGACGAGTTTTGCAAGAAAGAGTAGGAAGAACAAAAGGAAGAAGACAAGACAACTGTGAATATACAAAGCAATTTCCTCTGGAGAAATCTCATCCAAGTGGGTGGAAGCCCCTCAGAACGGCTTGCTGAATTGAGAGACTTTTGTCATTCTTCGATTCAATATGTAAAATTAGAGACCGAGCCAGCCCCTCTTGTCATGATTTTAAATTGCTCCAGATCCCTTTGTGTGGTTAGATCGTTTTTGTATCATCCTCAAATTTTATATCAAATCGCTCGAGAAAGTGACCTAATAAGCGCTAACAAAGGAATCCGGAGACTTCATGCCGTTCGTTGCAAGATGCCAGGTCACCTTTTGGAAGCATTACTCGCCAATCATTGTTACCACCACTATCAGCCAAAAGAGTCTCTTCTTTATGAGAGGGAAAATGAGGGGTACCATGATTGTCAGTCTTAATTTGGGCTTGCTTTTTGTAAATGGCATGTTACCGACAAACCATTTTGGAATTTGGACGCCAAAAGCAACAAGAAATACCTCTCGGACCGTCCGTCAGTTGTTTATTTGTATTCATTTGTTGATCTGGAATCTGTTGTAGTGTTTTTGTTGTTGAGAATTTGGCCGGATTCAAAGTGTCCCCTTGAGGGATTATATGCTTGAGGAACCTTTTTTAAAGTGCATTAGGGCCCATGAGGATGTCAAATCTTTCATCTTGGAAGTGACACCTCACCAGGTGAGGTCTGTTACGTTTTGTTGGCCCAGTTTCCTCACTTTGACGTGACAAGGCCAAGTTTGACTACGCTTGAACCCCCTTGATAACTACGAACTTGAGCTTAATGGCTTGGACAGAAGCTCATGATTAGTAGTTAGCACTCCATTCAGGGCTTTGTAGCATGAACTGGAACATCTTACTTTGTGATAGAGAGAGAGATTCATGAGGTAGTGCTCCAAAAAAATATTGTTCACGTGTGAGTTGAATAAATGGGAGTAGTAGCAACTGTTGTTTGGAAGCGTGCGAAATTCAACTGGAAAATGGTGCCATTAAGGAAGTGGGAATCAAGAGGAAGAATAACGAACAATACCTTTCTTCGTTGTCGTTGCTGTTTTGCTTGTGTTGCACTGCAACGAAAATGTGAGGCTACCATCTGAAAGTGTGTTGACTGGACTCTCAAAGATCCTTCCCATCACAATGTCCAATAACAAGGGAAAGTAATTGCAATTAAGGTTATCAATCGAATTACCAACCATGCCAAAAACACTGAAGTTTTCTCTGTCCCAAACGGATTCCTTATAGTATTTTCACTCATCCGCCTTTGGAAAAAGATGCCAATTGTACCTGAGTGCGATCGGGACTCGGTTCATCATATATTTCCGGAGGAAAATGATATGTGAACCCCCACATCAACCCACCCACCCACCAGACAACCATCCTACCATTCTACCCAACTCATTAGATAAACCATGAAGGGAAGGAACCTTGCACACAGAACAGATCCAGTCCTGGAGATTGCCACTCAAAGATGTGGAAATGACCCTGACTATGTTACAATCCCTGACCTTGGCCTTTCATTTTCTTCAATAACCAGATGGTGACGATTCCGACAACGACAAAGATGTGTCAGATCGCATCAGTTAACCAACCATCCCAAAGAATAATCCCGACTTCCTTAGATTGAACCAGTGTGACATCTTTATTTTTTGCCGCATTGACCTCTGAAGGGTCTTTGGAAAGAACGAGAAGGCGGTTGGTTTACTTTGGCGAAGAAAAATAATCCAATGCTTTTCTCACTTTTACTCCCAGATGATAACATCTTTTGCCACTTAAAATTCAATTTTTACATGATCTGATTACGATCAATTTGAAAATCATTAGCCAGTCCGTGCTTACGTACTGTAGTTCTCGAAATCGTCGAGAAAACGGAGGGAAAGAAAGAGCTAATTTTCTTGCCTGATGATCTTCTCCATCGCACTCATCGATCAACCACGCACGTTTACACCGATGGTCTTCCTCCAAAAGTTGTTGAAGAGAGAAAAATCGGCCACAGAGAGGGTATGAAAAGGTTCGACGAGCCCAAATAAATGTAATGAATCCCATTGAACAGGTCGGAAAGTGAGAAAGTGACGCCTGATTTCGGACAAAGATGAGCTTGGCAGAAAATGTGTCAAGTGCCTTATCTGGTGAAGCAAGGAGCAAAGGCGGAGCGAGTAGAAACCAATTCGTATGGATAGCTCTTCCAGTTTTGGGCTTTTGATGTCACCGATGGGCTCTGGCAGATGAAGTTTCATTGACCTCAATCTGTTTCTCTGAATGAATTGGTTCGAACATTTTAGTCATGAGATTGGGGAGGAAATTGGCCAAGATGGAATTGAGAGCGAGTGAAAGTGTCTTTTCGTTTATCAGGTTCCTTCCTGACGCGACGAACTGGCCCAACCACTCAAAGAAATGGAGGATCGTCACAGTTCTTTGGCCATTCATACGCCTTTTTTGTCTAATGAATTTGAGTGAGAATTTTCCCAAGACGTCCAACGTGGTACTGAAGTTGTTGCCTTTTGGTCGTCTTCATCCTGATGAATCACAGGGAGTGAGTGCACTCACTCCCTAATGCCTCAACATCATCATGTTAGTTCATTATTCCTTCAAGTCATTACTCACCCTTCTGATTCTGATGTTTCTCAGTTACTCTTTGATGCACGGATGTTCATGGAAATGGTCACTGCCTTTTTCCCTTGTCGATGGCACCCTCCTGTGAATTGTAACCTCGAATAAATAGAAGGCGATGCTGTCTGTCTACTCATCATGAGCTGCACAAACCGCAGACAACAGAACCTTTCTTTCTTTAGAAGCAAGACGGATTTTGTCATGGATCAGTCGTGTTCAGATCATGAATCTGGCAGATTAGAGGGAAAGATTTCAGTTGTTGAAGAACATTTGGCTGTATTTATGAAACTAATTCCACTTGGGATTGAAATTGAAAGCCAAGTGCAATTGTTCCACTTCATTTGTTGGATGATGATGACAAGACACAATCTCCAATCAACAACGAAGAAAGAAATTCACTTCTAGGAATCAATTGTCTTCGGCAAAGTCGAGGCAATCCTCAGTTAGGATTGTATTCGTCTGTTTTGTCATGGATTTTCCACATGTTGTTTGATTGCGGTTTTGAAATTTCCTCGTTCCAAAACGAACACACCATAATTATTCTCAATCCCACATAAGATTGCTTTTCTTGCACACCACGATGGTTTGGAACAAGCTCAACGGGAAATGTATTCGTTCATGTGACGCAGACAATTGTTCTCCGGCAATTGGCACACTCAAGACTTGCGTTAATTGAACCCCTTTTCTGGGCACCAAAGATAGTGAGAAGGACCACTTGGGATGTCATCTAGGAAAAGGCTGGGAAAATCGCATATGCCAGCCAATGATGTCCCCAACCATACACATGGCTCTCTCATAGTACGAGGGCAAATGAAGGGATCATTTTGGTTGCATGGTCACAACCTACTCTGCATGTGGTTTCTCCATCCATTCACCCAAGCTGATGGATGAACGTGGAACAAGTAAAAAGAAGGAACATCCGGACAGTCAAGAAGGAATGTGAGAACAGCTGATGGAAGTCTGCTGATAAACAAATTCAAGTCGATCCATGTGCCCCCCAAAAGAAGCTCATTCCACACATAACCCAAGCCTCCCTCCCCACATCCTCGGGAAACGGGGGCTGAAAAATGGCTGGAAATTAATTCCCGTCTTGGAAACTGTGTTCTGTGCGACAAGCCATAAATATCGCCAGCATTCGGTATCGGAGCTCACCAAATGGCTTGACGCTTTAATCCGGACCAGAAACAGTTGCCACCACTTGGGTTGTGTGAATATTGTTTGGATTCGCCGATCGTCTTCAACTTCAATGATTTCTTCCGCAACAGAATCCCTGCAGTACATTAAGGGTAACTGTTCTTTGAACTGATCTTTGATATGATCACCGTGACAGTTGTCATTTTTTCTACCCCAACTCGACATGGAAGTGCAACTAACTTGAATACCTCTATTCTGAACTTTTGGGATTCAAGAACTGGACAAGTAATGCATGCACGAGCTCCATAACTCATGTCTGAAGTGAAGTAAAGTGTGTGTCCGTCGCACTCTTGAACGGAATCCAGATGCATCAATGGACGGACCAAAAAAGGGTCAAAACTTTCAAATGAAGGGGGCGGACAAGGCGGAGTTGGTAGTGGGGTGCGAGGCCAATCATTTCTCATGTGTCCATTTCAAATTTGAAAGAAAAAGAAGTTTTGCTTTCAACTCAATTTGAAGTGATCACTCTTACCGCTCGATGACGGCTCACCCCTGAGAAGCCTAATTTAGGAAATTTGAAAGAAGAAAAAAAAACGAGACCGAGAGAGAGCCACTTCAGGGTTTATTAACGCGGTGCATAAGGTATTATGCGCATGCATAATGCTTGTCTTGAAATATGTTTCATTATTTGTTCAGCATGGTTCCTTGACATGATGGCATTTTTCAAGATCAGGTGGGAAGGTGGAATTCCAAAACGGCATTTTGGCACATGTCAGCTTTGTTCGACAGAATTTTTACGAACAAACAGACAAGATAGCTACGTATCTGTGTGCTCTACCGTTGCAAATGAGAGAAAGTTTTCGACATTTTGTTTGTGTCTTGTCAACCTTGACCAATACTTTCGAATCAGAAGTCGTCGATCGAGACACTCGGTAATGAAAAAACATTCCTCAAAGCAGACGACCATTTTCGCACTTGGGTAGATATGGCTCAAAACTCGTTGTCTGGATGGGGATTTGTTTTGGAGTCTGGATGCGATTGTCCCCGATGAACCAAGGGTGAGGATGGTGGTATGTCTTGATGAAGAGGAATAGCGATCATCTATCATAAATTTCTAACAAGATGAGACAGTTTCAGAGCGCGATTCGAAAATGTTTCCGCTCACTTAGCAACGCTCGCAGGCTGACGGTGACAAATCTCATTCTTGGCATTCCTTGGAAATACCTCAAGATCTGTCCAGTCACCCATTCCGGAATGATAAGCCCCGTTTTCGGTCGGATGAACCCTTCCTCTCCTCTGTGGGCTTGTTTCAGGTTCAGGGCCAATCATGTCGATGATGCCATGTGGCCAAAACATGGTGGACATTCCTATAACAATCACAACAACAACCCGGAGTTCAATCTTCCAAACATAACATTGGCTTCTCATCTTGTGAGAGGTTAATTTATTTCCTCAAGGTGTATCCACAAGTCATTACGGAAAGCTGACGCGTACGTACGTTGAAGATTCTCATTCCAGTGACTGGTACGTCGGTTTGTCTCGTAAACAGCTTTGGGCTTGTCAAAACTTATTGAGGAAAACTTTCGCCTGAACAGACCCCAAGAATGACACGTTAACTAGGAAGGAGTCGAGGTTTCCGATGATGAGGGACTGCTTGTGTCGCCACCGCTAAAGAACGGCGTGCAGGCAGATAATGACAAGATGAATTTCAAGAAATCTTGTTTACCTAACCCTCGTGGCCTCTCCGAGAAAGGTGGCGTACAGTACAGTTGTAAACCTGGATGCTGGACTCTATGTCGTCCCAACTAATAGGTAGGTCGTCGTCATCCGTCGGGATGCCAACCAAAATATTTTGACTTTGGGGATGTTTCGAAGCTTGTTTCGTGGCCGGAGATGCCACTCAGGGATGTGATGTGAGAATGACTTTTGGGTCCGAGTGGATGGACAGGAATTGCATGTGCACCTGAGATGACGCTTCCCCTCGTTTCAAAGTGCCAGAGTGACATGGGTTAAGTAAGAAAAATGATCTCTTCTAATGGCAGAAAATCGTCTCCGAAGGAGGGAACGATGTCCCCTATTTCGGTTTATTTACATACATATCCATGTACGTGAGCGTGTAATCGCATAATCTCTAAGCTTCCATGGAGGCCGAAGTGATGAGAACTCGTGAAAAGTGCATAAGAAGCAAGATTGATATTGTTGTTGGACTGGCGATAATACTTCCTGTTGGGCACCAAATTAGTCTCCATTGAGGGTGTTCCAAAGCGTCTTGACATCAAAGAGCGAATGAAATAGATGAGCCAAGAGAGAAGAGAATTGTGGTTACCCGGGACTCACCCCAAAGTGTCTAGTCTAGGTTGGAGCTCATTGGAACGAGACCATCCCCGAAAACGGCGCTTCAAAGCACATGATGATGTTGAAGAATAAGAAGTAGTAGTGATGAAGATGAGAAGTGGATGATGGGTTGCGCACCCACCCTGTGGATTTGAAACCGAAAATTCGCCTTTTGTTATCCATGGATCCTCCCAAAGTTTAGCAGGAGAGAAAAGAGGGGAAGCAACTTGAAAGGCTTTGGATATCATCATCATTGATCAGAGACATCTCTCCCTTCTCCTCTCGTCATATCTGTTCCTTCTCCAGCTCCTTTCTTTCACTGCACCCAACGAGACATGCAAATCATGAGGGGGAAAGAAACCTTTGCCCCATCTGAAGAACCGGCCCTGATTAAGAAATGTGTCGCCGAGATCAATTCCAAGAATCAGGTCCTCCCAAGTTTCTCCCGTATCTGGAGGCAAAACTGAAAGGACCGAACTGATAGGCCACCATCCATTAGCATATGATACGATATTTCATTTCTCCCTTATCGCAACAAGCAGAACTGGAAAACGGAATGACTTCGAGACGAGTCTTACTGTGTATCAGATTTGGAGGGGTCTTCGAGAGATCTCTGGGAAGCTGGGTTTAATAGTTAATATTTAGTTGCCGATATATTATTTTAAAAAGCCAGGAGGCCCTGCCTTTTTTGTGAGACACTCTTCCAAGAAAAGAATCCGACATCCTTTCAGCTCCTTGAATATCCGGAAGTTCTTTTAGGTCCACAGTCCTCTGATAAGGACAGGGTTCTTTTCAATTGTTGGATTGAAAGGAAAGAGAAAGAGGAAAAGGTAAACACAATAAGAGAGATGAGAGAAAAGTTCTGGAAAGGATGGTGAGGGGAAGAAGAGGAAGAAAAGCGGAAGTGAAGTGAAGAGGAGGGAACTTTCATCCAGAATTGAGCATTGGCCACCCAACCAACCCAGACAGCAAGTTTCTTCAAGAGCCCGACTGAGATTTGCCCATTTGAGTTAGCTTGGAGAGCAAAAAAAGTTTTCTTTCCCCCTTGATTAAAGGATGTATAGTTAGGTAAAGAGATCCTGATTGGGTTGGAAATTGACGGGTGTGCCCTCCTCCCTTTTATAGCACCATTGCACACATCTTTAAGTCATTGGAAATCTATAACTACGTTCTTGACAAGAAAGAGACGTCGTTTTCTTTGTCGAATGTTGGCTTGATGATCACTGGAGCAAAACATGGAGACAAACTTGGTGCAGAAGACTTGTTGAATTCTCCTCTTGAACGATTATGGAGAACCACATTGAGATATATGGCCCCAGAACCACTTGAACAGTCATTCATACACTTAGACACAGCTGGTTGTGTCGTCATTGAACGAACTCCAATTCGCCGATCAAGTTCTTGTATTTATGCTTGACTAAGGACGCGGTTGTCTTCGAGGATCTCAGGGCTAAACCAAAGCAAGGCTCTCTCGGAAAGAATGCAAAACCATAATTTATTACGATTTCCGAAACAGAAAAAAAATCACTCGAGTAAGATGCGGATAGAAGGTTTGATTCGGATTCACTTCGTTTACTTTGGACTCGAGCCACTCCTTCTTACAACTCACGGATCTCTTCTGGAAGAGCACTGTCCAATGTTGATGATGATGATGATGACGATGATGATTATGGTTTTGAGTGGAGCTGCTGCCGGGTGAATTGGCACCTTAATTAGTGCAATGGATGAGTGATCATTTGCACTTCTAATACCATTGCCACCAACCTCGACGATGTCTTCGCTTGCCAACCAATTTGGTCGAGGGGTGATAGAGCAAATGCAATGGTAGCAATGACAACCACAAGGCACAATAGCAACACCACCACCCTACTCATCTCCACCAACCTTTCGTATATGTACTAACAGTAGTGGAGGTTGTGATCCTAATGGAAGTGGAGATGTCGTTGACTTCCATTTCTCCACGTGAAAGGAATCCAAGATCAAATGGAAAACCCACTCCTGATTCGCCATGGACCATGATGAATTGACCGTTGGACGTAATTCTCATCTGATCAGAAATTGTTCTCAAAAAAAAGACGATTGGACGCGTTGAATTAGTCTCAGCACTCAATTTAGCTAATTACCATTCCACACTCTTGAGATGGACGAGACCATTTCAACAACGTCGACGACCTCTTTATCACGCCTTGTCTATGCTATCTTATCCTTAATGAATTGCTCACTCATGGGGCAACAACGAACCTGGACCCATCGTCAACGCCCAGACAGGTCTCTCTATTTCTTTTTAAGGGTCCTTTTTCCATTGATGATGATGAGCAAGTGTGTGAAGACTAGACACGGTGATTAGCACCCTAGTCGTACTCGAGAAAAAAAGACCGTGATTAGGTGCAAAATCAATCCGAAAACGAGCTTCATTCACGGTCTGTCTGTCCCCTCTGAAAGATATGATCGGAGAGGACTTTCAATGAAAGCGGAATAATGTCGAATGTGGCTTTGATTCTGGCTCCAAGTTTTAGCTGATGGTGCCAACGGAATCGAGTCAAATGAGCAGTTACCTGGGAATAATATACCTGACCTTTGTGTTCATAAACGCACGCAACACTCTGCTAAATCCATCAATTAGAGTCAAAGGTTAGAATCATCATCGTCATCATCATCATTCTCGTCGTCGCCGTTGCAGTCATTTTTGGGCAAACATTCGCACCCATCACTCAAGCTTTATCACTACTTATCTCTCCCAAATCTGTGGCATGCTGTCTCGGACCATTATTTAAGGGTGTCCCCCTGAAGCGAGGTTTTCAATTTGAATTCGACTCGTTAGCACTTTCAAACGAAAAAAAGTGAGAGGGATTCGTTCAAGTATAAAATCAACGTTTGGTCAAATCATGTTTCGTTGCTGTTTTCCAGGTAAGATTTGGCGGCAATCCAACGGACGATTCTTTTTGCGAGGGTTGCTGAAACCCGAGATCTGACCCTCGACACCCCAAGAGCTTAAAGAGCAATATTTGATTTCCTAGATCGGGTTCCAAGGGCTAAAAAAAGAGACCCGGCAGTCACTGGCGTGAGTTATGCTCAATGCGAGGCTATCTGTGGGTGTAATAAATGTGAATGTTTGTAGCTTTTAATGACCTCTCCCCTTTCCTTGTCTCACACATCCCAACAACCCATTGCCAGTCCACCCACATTAAGAGTATGAGAAAGAGAGTGTATGAGTGGTCCAGGTAGAGCTCTAGCAAAGCCACCCATTTGACGAATGGCTGAACAGAATTGGGCGTCTTGTTTAACATCCTCCTTTAAAACTGTGGGCTCCATCGTCCATCCAATCTCAGATTTCTGCATTCAACTGGAAACCACCAGTGCGCACTGTTCACATGCTCGAGAATGAATCCTCAGGCCAACCCACCCCTGATATGTCAGTCATGAGATGATAACCATCACATCTTGTTACAAGATCCCATTGAAGATGGGACGGAATTTTTCCATGGGATGTGGGGTGGTCGTGGTTGAGAGGAGGCTTTTGAGTGGGTTTAACAATTCCGGCTGGAATGAAACACGAGGAGAAAGATGCTTTGACCGATGGACGATGTTTGCGAGCGGTGTTTCAACTCGCATCGCATCGTGCGAGTTCTTTTTATTGGCGACTTGCTCATCATTTCGTTTTATTGGAGCCATCAATTTGTACTCAACGAAAGAAGTGCGTGTGGGACGGTTTTGAACATCTTTTATTGCTGTCGACTTGGGCAGGGCTCAATTGACTTCCCCAAGTCTATTTTGAATGTTCAGACTCGTTTGAAATGGTCTTTGTGTGGCGATTCAAGATCGATAATTGACCTTGTCATTGCGACTTTGGATTATTCTGGTACAATTCTGAACAAGAGCCTCGAGGTACTACCAAGTAATTGTCGTTCCATGTGAACAATCAAGTCGATATCTTTGTCTCGCACCATTTTTCTTTTGGACTAACGTCAATTTCCCGCTTTGAACTTGGACCAAACAGTTGCCAGACCTTCAACACTTTGAAAAAAGCTAAACAATCCTACACAGGAAATAGCCAATATCAAATGTTCACGACTGACATTCTGGTCGTTAGAGGTGCTACAATTGCAGTTAAGCAAGTGCACTGCACCGACAATGACCAGAATACCCTTCGTGCGATCAACAAATTAAGTACGACTATCTAAGGGAAGATCTGTTTCCCAAGACTTTCGTTGTTTTGTTTCGATTGGAGTATTTGCTCGGTTCTCAAATCTAGGATGTGTGTAAAGCTATACATATCGTTTTGCCGGGGGTAAAAATCAGTTCAGGGTGTGAAGTGTGAACGGATGAATGGTGGGGGAAGAGGATCGTTTGATGTCCAGACATTTCTTTGCTTTTAATTCTTTATGAAAGAGCCTGGAGAAGAGGTGATATTAGAGCGAGTAGGAGGGTGCAAGAAGATTGTTTCCCTCACACCCACGGGCTTCATTTGGCGTCTCTCGACTTTTTAACGGGAATTTGAATGGCGTTGAGAGGTGAAGATTGCTTTCTTTTCGCTCTCACATTCGGCATGCGATGACAGACTTATCTCTCATCTTGGTGGGGCCAAAAGCTGAGAATTACTCGCATCCTTAGGAACTTTTTGTGTAAACATTCGGTTCCCAAAAAATGGGTCCGAGGCCAATTTTCCGACTTTTCGACCCTCCCAAAGCTTCTTTCTATGTAGAGCATTCTTCTTATAACAATCACGTGATATTTTTTATTGACCAAACCATCCGCCTTTCTCTGCCTGGCGGAGAAAGGGAAATTTCCTCTGAATTTCAACTAACTAGAGCGAGACAAGCAACCATATCTTCTCGTTTCGAGGCATAAATAACTTTGTTGCACAAGCCGTTAAAGGGTTTATGTTCATTGCGATGTCTGTACTAACAGCGATCTTTCACGGAAAGTGAGGATCCACCCGGAAATAATAAGGTTGCAACTCGTTGCGGATCCCTCACTCACTCGAAAAACATAATTAAAGCTTGAGTTAAATGACTTTTCATGCGGTTTTACCGCAAAATGTGGTTGCCGCGAGTCAACCAGCGCATCCAATGATGATGGGATTGCTAATAATAATAGTCGTTGTAATCGCACCACTCCTCTCAGCTCCGAGCAAAATGAATCTGTTGAGATGGCCCGAAGATTACCTGTAATTTGTTCCGAAAGCATCTGTTCCTCCCTATCATGCTTTACGCCTGTCGAATTCCAATCCAATCCAAGGCCCTTCATGATTAGCCGCACGTTTCGTTCGATTTGATCCAGTGACACTTCCAAGACATGCTTTATAAACGATCAACCAGACTGAATCAGCTGACCATCGCCCATTAATCGAGCAGCGCCCTCTGGCTATGGAAATCTACGGAGTCAGCTGACGTCCGTACACATTTAGCGTGTTAAAAGAAAGGAGGAAATTCGTGCGTTCACTTTTGGTGGTTTGCGGTGACCATACATGTATTGCACAGTGAGAGGGGGAAGGGCATTCAAAGTATCGAGATATGTTTCGGATATGGTCACCAGCGACAAGATGATTGTCATGTCTGGCTGCTCTTTCAAAGGTGCACAAGCGAAGTGCTCTGTTTACCTTGCTTACCCAGAGAAAAGAGGCGCGCCAATGATCGCGTTTTAATGTTTCTCTTCCTCTGCTACCGCGGGTGTATCTTCATTGGTTGGATGGTTTGTGGGTGGGTGGGTGAGTAAGTAAATAAGTGAGTGGCTGATCCAGAATGGTGAACGTGTTGTGATTATGACTCTTGGTCTCGTCCGAAATATCAACCCTCCCGATTGAAGAGGTGCACATGGCACCACGGGGAAAATTTATGAGGAACCAGCCACAACCTATTGTTGGCTTTGAAATTGATGGTTCCAAGTCTCGGAGAAACTCCTTTGAAGGTTCTAGTCTGGGGGGATCTAGTCATTTTTAGAAAGTTCGAAGGTATTTGACATGAAAGTGGAATGAATTGAGAGTATGCTGCCAAGGCATTGATCTCCAAGTCACACCTGGCTAATTCACCTCCTCCCCCAATGTGGTATAATGTACAATGCACACACCAAAATGTGAGACACGTAAGGGCGACGTGCTGGCTTTGGTTGTGGTTGTGATTCATCCATTGTGACCAACACACTTACGTGCGCACAAGAGACAATAGAAAACAAGTCATTTGGCGATTTACGTGCAGTTCTACTCTGGAAGTAAGGGGACAAATCGGAATGGATGGATCGATCAGAAATTGTTGATTGTCCAACGACAACCTGTTCAACATTTAGGATATCCGATGCGTGCCAAATGAACATTTCCATGATTTGGAACAGGTGTGTGAGTGCGTGCGTGAATCAGGCACACAACGTGGACATCCAATCCATAAATATACACACACCACAAATCACGCAGAGGTGCCATCCATCACCGAAAGATACCTTTTGATTTCCTGCCAAAAGTTTCAAAACTCTCTATCTAGCGTGAGCATGCCATGTGCTGTGTCTTAATTGGAATGCGACTCTTGAAGTAGAAATACCATCATCCATCATTCATAAACCGAACAAGTCCATATCTTGAGGCGGGAGTTTTCACAGTGAGTAGCATCTTTCCTCAACGATTGAATTAGGCTGCACACAACTTGGTTTCAAGAGAGTCATGGATGGACTTGGTGGTTGTGATGGTTGTTGTTCCATTCTACCTGACTGGTTTGAGAATGAGCCCGAGACAAAAATGCTCACTGATGTGTGGACCTAACAACGTGCCTACAAGAAGCCGTTGCATGAGTAGAATATGGGAAGCAGGTGCTAGAATTGGTTTCTGCTTGATGTGCCAAGAATTCAAAGACTTATTACTTAGGTCCGAGTAGAATGGCGTGCACAAAAAATGTCCGGCGATTAATGTATTCATTCATAACAGTGCAATCCCTTGGCATTCCGAGATACGAGCTTTGCGGTATAAGTTAGTTTTTTACTTCCCACTCTCTGAAGAGTGTAGGTTTGCCTTATTCAAAGACTTTTTGGAAAGGTCCATTTAGTTGTTTTCCAATTAAGATGCATCTCTTCTGTCTCTTCCAATGTGAATGGAGACTTTTGATTCCAATCCATTCAGGTCCGAATTCCCAACTCGGCGAGATAATGAGGTCCAATTAGGTTCTTCACTTATTATTCGATAGAAAAATCCCGCTACACAATCGTTCGTGTATTGGTAGTCTTTGGAAGACTCAATGGGCCATTTGGACTCACGTACTTTGGGATGTACATTTTCAAAATCAGGCCAACACTCACACAAATCATGTGGACTTGATGTTAATGTGGCAATGTTGTGAAGCAATTTAATTCAATATCGCTTTGGTCGGTGCCAAAAGAGGAAGGGTGTGGTTCGAACCTCGTCGAGTGAAGTGGTCACATAAAATTGCTCTCTGTCAAATCTCTGACTTACTCTCTTGCCAATGGTCCCACTTGTTCTGTTCCAATAACTAACGACTTTGATCTTGAACATGTTTAGATATTCTCATCTTCCAATCAAGACACTTGAAAGACACGTTGTCGGCGTTATTACGAAATGGGAATGGAAGAACAACATGAACGACACCGATCTTCTCATTTACCTTATCCATGTTACCATCTGTTGTTTTTGGGGGAGAGATATATCTGTTTCGAACCAAGGCAAGTACAAAGATGGACCGATGAAGTACGAGGTGCACAAATGGACACGAGTAATCGGCCTGTTTGCTCCAAGTAAGTGAGATTTTTTTCTCAGATCTCTCACGAAAATCAATACCACGCCGCTCTCCATCTTGTCCGAGTTGCAACCCTTCAAGACATAGAAATAGAAAAGTCCACATCATGCAACATAACAATATTCTCCCCTTTGATTGCTCGCCTTTCACGTCCATTTAGAGTTTCATTTGAATCCAACCCACTTCGAATCGATCTCTTTCATTTGGAGAATCGCCTTCTCGGAACAAAATGAACCAGACGAGACCTTAATGTGTTTTAATTATAGGCGCTCCACTTCTCGACCCCCTCGTTTTAGTGTTCTTCTATTGATGGGTAAAAGGTGTTGGGGCAAGCCAATGTTCTTCCATCGTGTCAGACTCCTCCTCAATTCAAGAATTCAATATCCTCGACCAGAGAACATTTTTCGAACCCCTCCAGACAATTGGTTGTGTTATTGAGATGAACATCGATGCCCTTTACGTTCCAGAATTCCTCTTTGTAACTGAGAAAGAGAGAGATTGGTTGGAATAGTTTTCCATTCTGGGAAAGGCCCTGAATGAGCATTGGATCCAAATTTATGAGAAAAGTCGACCAATTGTCTAGTTGAAAGCTTGTTGGGTTCTTGGGGCCGGGCCACAAATTACTTTTACGATTATTCGACAACGACCACAACACAGGCCACATTTTGGCTTGAAAGCGTAGAATTCTATGTTACTTCGCTCTCGTCCAAGAAAAAGAGCTACATAGATAGATATATGAGGGTGGAGAAAGGGTTTGTTATTTTGGGGGGAGAAGGCAACCCTTTTACGAGTGGGGAAATTGATGGCGAATCCCCATTTGCAACCTCCCAAACAGCTTTTTCTCGACTGTGTCCATACAACTTGTTCCACGTTCGATTCCATTGTGTTGGTCCAATTTTTGTGACATGAAAATTGGCCAGCTTTGAAGTGACTTGAAAGGTAGTGAATGCTGAGCGAAACTCAAGCTTTTGTAGGTACATGCTTTGACATACTTGTTTACAGGACCATGGCAAAGTTCTCGGTGTTTAAGGGGACAAGATCCCTCTTTGGAATAGGAAGTCGGGGAAGGCGATACTCGTGGAGCTCATTATGATTAAAAAAGTTTTATCGTTCAAGCTTATCACTTTCTGTGTGTGTGCGATCCTCTCTTATGGTTCTGTTCCGGAGGAGTTGGGAGTAGTTTTGAATAATCTGCTTGTTCCGGTCGGCAGTCGTGTTCCATTGTTCCCCATTTATCAAGACGCATCCATCCACCCTCTTCCGCTCGCTCTCTCTTTTGTTCCTCATCTTTGAAGACACCCTTTCTTCATCTTGGAACAGAAGAGGAAACGTACTCAGCTCTCTGGAGGAATCAAAGCTCCACGGAACCACTTGAATTAGTGCCAAGATTCTTGTTCCAAACCGTTCCAAAGTGCATTTTTCTCAGCCGATACCCTTTCTTGCCCCCTTTTTCTTTCTCTAGTTTTCTCTGCCACGACCAACCTTTCCATTGGGATTGAATTCATGCAAATTTCCATCCGCCTTCACTTTTCATTTTCATTCCCTCTTCGCTCGTTTCTCAAGGGTTTGGGTTTTGCATTGGCTTCAAATTCTAGCGGATTAAAAAGAGGGTGAACGGCCATAAAAGGCATGTTCCAATCCCAAAATGTTCCAATGTTCCAACAAGTCTAATGGAAGGCAAAGTCGAAAATAAAACTGAGGCACACAAAAGGGGGAAACCAGAATCTGGGGGTTGAAAAGAACCAAGTAACCAATGAAGGAAGGGGATATCATGTTTGTAGAATGGCACTACCTACCTCCTTGATGAAAGTGGAGAATGTGGAAACAGAGTCATGGAGCAAGATATATTGGAACTGATATTGGTGATTCAATTTTCTGGAGGTTAACTGCTCCCCGGAAACAAGTCTATTTAATGTCCTCGTTCCAAAAATGAGACAAGACAAAAGCCCAACCAACCCCCGTTTTCCTCCTACACACATGCCGTAATTGGATGAGCTTTTTGTCTTTGGACTCTCTCGTACAAGGGTTAAAATATCCTCTTTTCCTTTGATGATGACGATGTGTCATCCTTCAATATCCTCGCCCAAGTCTGACTCAAAAAGACTCGATAATCACCCAATGTCTCTGCTGTAGTAGTATAGTAGTACCCTCGAGGCTAGAACCTCATGATCGTGATCCATTCCCATCGAGTTCTGGCTCACTCCCCATAGAGACGAATACGATGTCGACGCTTGACCAATAACTGTCTGGAGCTAATTTCTGCATTTCGTTTCTCCCCCTCCATCTCTGTGTTCACTGTTAGACATTTAGACATTTTCCCGGGGAATCCAATAATTGACAGGGCCATAAAAGCAGGTTAGAACCAATAACCTTTATGTTTTTCTTGATGGCAATGCATTTCCAGAATGTGTTTTGATTAGTGAAACTGTAAACTTGGGACCTTTCTAATGAGTTGATTTTGTCAGTGTGCGAGTGAACGGTTCAAAACTGTCCCAATTACCCGGGTAACACGAGAGCTTTGAGGACTTGGTTTAAGTGGGGGCGTTGTTGGCATGGACGATGAAAGATTCGAGAAAAAACTGCCAAAGCCCCCCTCGAGGTTGGATTTTAGAGAATTGGTCCCACTAAATCCAAGACTTGAGAGAGAGACAGAGGGGAAGCAGAAAGTACTCTCGGGGGAAATCTTTTTGCACCTCACCCGTTGAGTTACGTTCATGAGAGACGAGAACGAGTGAGAGAGAGAGAATCATGAACTTAAGCTCGGAAAATCCCGTTCGTTCCCAAAACTTGACCACCTGTCTGGCACGAAAGACTTTTGGCAGACCAACGAGAGAGAAGGAGAGGATTTTGTTATGGTTGGGGTTGGTGGACTTTGAGCGTGACATGAAAAATGTTTGCTCGATTCCATAACGAAAGTTTATTTAGAGCTAAGAATCGGAGGGAAAGAGGCAGAAGCCAAATGTTGAAGGTACGTGACTTCGATACTAAGGATGGACAAGAACACTTGAGGGTGTGTCGTAAATTCTTGGAGAACTCCTCACCCAACACACAAATATGAAGACCGGAGTCGCCGACAAGAAAGAATAACAACAACAAAATCGACAACGTTGTCGGTCTCATTCAAGCGGAAGCCTTCGTTCGCTCGTTCGTCGTTGTCGTCTTCACATATAGTAATGTCCAGAACGATTTTTGAATAGAGGGCAACCCGAAGATAAATCTTCCCTATTGGCATTTTGTCTCATTTGCAAGGCAAAGAATAATGTTACCAGTGGTCTCCGTTTCACTCTGCGGCCCGTGCAAATCAGTCCCAAGTAGTTCCATTCATCTTGTTCCACCCTTTTCTCCTCCTTCGTCTTCCCAGTGTATTCCGTGGAATAAAGCGAGTATCTTGGAAGAACCGAACGCATATGGGTTCTCTGGGTTCATCTGAGGCAATCGTTCCCTCCGGGACGTTCCTTTATGGGGTGCCGATAGATGGATATGAGGATTGCTTCCCTTCGGAGAACGAGAGACAACACACAGAAAAATGCACATGGTGCCAACGGGCTTCGTCAAAGATGGCTCCATGTGGCTTGCTTGACTTGCTTGCTAGCTTAGCTTGACTTTGTCTGAAATGGGCCGATGGCGAAATATAATCACTAGCTTCTTCTCCCTGCCCCTAATGCGGACCCAGATTTTTCTAACCAAGAACAAACTTGCCTTTTTTAGGGCAGATCTGGGAATTGAAAGTGTGAACAAGAAATAAAACGAGACTTAAGAGCGAGTGAGGGAAATGTGGGGAGAGAGATCTCCCAAAAAGATGAGACTGATGATGGTTTTAGTGGTCAGTGGGGGAAACCATTAAACACATCCCATCTCCCTTTCTCCCCTCTTTCGCCCTCTCTTTAGTCTTTATCTCTGGCGAGTTTGTGGATCCTCCACCCAAAATATTTCTCCAGTAGGCAAGAGTGGCGACTCGCTCGAGGGGCGTGGGTCGTTGAAAATTTTGTTAATTCAGCTGTGTCTTCGGAATCGGTTGTTTCAAGACGTCACACATTTTTCTAACGATGCCCGACCAACCAAGTTCGGATTTGTGTCCATAAATGGTCCGTATACACGAATATATGCTCAGCATAACGATTCTCTCCTCACCTTGACCAAATTGGCAACTTTCGATCATCGTAATTGTGTGCCTCTGTGCTTCAGGTACATTCGTAATGACAGAGTAAATGTCGGAAACAACCTTGCCCAAAGCGTTAAAAAATCATTAGGCCATGTGAACATTGGATGGAAAAAAACACGAAAATATAACAATATCGGTCAATACAACGCGTCACATGTCAAACAAAGGTAGACAATGTTTTGTTTCGTTTTCGAGGAGGAGATTAGACGATTAATTTCGGGTCATTTGGCCAGACACTCCAGAATTTTTTTCGGGATCCCGTTGAGTGGCGGATAACTACTATAAAAAGTGGGAGGTGATAACAAATTGTGCTCACCAATCACCTCCTGAACATTTTTGAGGCCAAAAAGGGATCCAAGTCATTTGTCATTGGGTTAAGTCAGACTCATCCATCTCTGGGAAGTTCTCGGTGAGAAACTTGTTTTCAAACTGGTATGTTTTGCTTTGCTTCGCTTGGCATTCGTTGTCCTTCGAAATCAGATCTATCTTGGCAATGAATGGAAGTAGATCATTTCACCAGAGGGTGCAGCTCCCCTTCGTCGTCGTTTTCAAACTTGCTTGATTTTGTGCCTCTTAAAAGGGATCGTTGTTCCCTCTCAGTTCCGAGGTAATTACTCAGCGCTTTTGCATTGTTTCCGGAGTTTCAGACTGAATCAAGAGCAAGTTTCCGAGTCCATAAAACGCTTTGCCTTGTCAGTGATACGACCAAAGAGTCGCTAGAGGAGGGATGGAAATGATTCCTTCCGTCCATTCTGAAATTGGTATTCACAATGAAGCTGGCCATTCGAATGCCAACAGGTCTTAGAAGGGAGAGACGGATAGAGTCAGGGCAGTTTTTCAATTAAAATCTCGGGAAAAAGTGAAGTTGTTTCTTTTAATTTTATCCTTCTGTGGCATCATCCCGAAACTTTTAAAAAAAGCTCTTCACCGGATTTCTTTTTTTGTACGCCTCGAGCTTCCAGGGTGAACTTGGATTAAATGTTGAAGTCAACAAGGCACTTAAAGTGTACCCGAAGAGGTTTTCTTTAAAAGCCATCATTGATCATGAGTTTGGATTTTCTCATTAATTGCAAAGTCTGGAGCGTGGTCAGTGAGGACCATGTACTACTGACTTGAGGCGTCCGAGCAAAAACCTAAAATGGACAGAAGCCTCTTCTTATCTGACCAAATGGGGAACAAGCATTCTGGATTTAGAAAGATGAAGAAGACGAAGAAGAAATACAAACTTGTTTGGGGGGCCCTTCTGATGCTCATTAGTAAGATCTGGAGAGGTTGGTAGACTGGACCCATGAGTGGTGATGGTTCGAATCTTCCTCACCACTCGTTGGTTTCACAATCATCTACTCAAAGCAGAACATTAAGCAATTATAGTGATAAAACTGTCTCCTGGATCATAGGAAGGCCACGACGTCAAGAACGAATGAGCCAATCTTGCTTGCTATCGGGGATACTTAAAGTTCAAAGAGCCCTTTCAATTGCACGATAGTCGGTCAAACTATTCATACCTCACCAACTTGGAGAGGAGTGGTTATCTCTGGAGGGCTTTATGAACCATCTCTGGCTAACGAAAGAGATTGGTCAAGGATCTCTCTTTCTCTTGTACCACGTATAGATGTAGGTGTCACTTCACAATTGCAAATGACGGGCATTTGTCAATGGTTGAAATGTCTAATGGCCCTCCAAAGAGTGTCTTACATTGAAGGAGCTGTGTCTCACTCATTGTTCCCTTGATTTATATCCATCTCATTCGGTCTTACATCTCTTTCGATGAACAAAGAAAATGTCAAATGCCCAGTGCCCACTTGATGAGTGAAGAGCATATGGCAATCTCGTGAAACTTATATTGGCCTCTCGTATTTCAGGTAAGATTTTGTCGTTGAGAAACCAACTAAACGACCCCTTGAGGGTTGGTTACAGCCATGGAAGATCATTGGAAGTGTACCAAAGAAAGAACTGAGAGACATATGGGATCGGAAGCGTTGCCTGATAACGAGATGGCTTCATTGTGTGCTCTCAAGACGACATCTTGAGTCAATTTTCACACAAAGAACTAGGCATGAAACGTGACTTTTTCTTGTCAGACTACAGTTCAGAGCTCATTGATACATACGTTCAACACACATTCAATTCATGAGCCCTTTCATTGGACAAAAGATGGAAAAGGTTCGAGAAGTTGATTCGAATGTCTGTTTGAAGGCCTTGAATTCAAGGGGGAGATCCAAATTGGTCTAGTTTAGATTTATGGCTTATCTAGCCCCAAATTTCGGTGAGGCATTATTTAGCAAGACCATGAGGAAGTGGATTTTGTGTCTTGTTCATC